>VZTE01001006.1:756016-814371 GCA_013397775.1 Eulacestoma nigropectus | reverse complement strand
CGACGGGGCGCGGGCCGGGCAGCGCCGCGCCTCTCCGCGCCCTTCCGCGCCCACACATGTGCGCGCACGGCCCCGGCCGGCGCCGAGCCGCAGGTGGCAAGCGCGCCCGCGGGCAGGGACATCCGCGGCACCCTCCGCGCACACACACCGCACACGCCCGGGCGCTGCTGAAGTTGCCAGCCGCGCGCCCGGGTGCCGGTGTTTAATCACGCGCGGATGCGACGTTAGGAAAATAAAACACCGTCACGGCTGTAGGGACTGGAGCGGGCACAGGGCCGGAGAGGTGACGAGGGGAAGAAAGGAGCACTGCGGGGAAAGCAGGGAGAAGAGAGAGAGGGAAGATCTTGCCCAGCCTCGGCAGGCAGCGGCCAAGGTCTTCTCGGGCTGCGGCACCATCCCACCATCCCCGCGACGGAGCCGGAGGAAAATGCACCATCACGCTGGCACGGAGGGCTGCTCTGCCCCCCGCACCTAAGGCACGCTGGCGGAGCGCAGCCCCGTAGCAGCATCCCGCCGCCTCCAGCCGGCGATGTGCCACGGGGCTGCGGGAGCCGCCTTCCCCGCTGCGCCCTGCGCCGCGGATCCTCCTCCCCTCCTCCTATCTGGGGCTTCAGTTTTAGGAGGCGGTCGCCGGGACGGTCGGGGCGGACTGCCCTCGCTCCGCGGGCGGCGGGAGCACAGCAGCAGTGTCCCCCTCACCCTCCCTCCGCGGTCGGTGTTGGGAGCCGCCGGCCCAGCCCCTGCCCCGGCCCCGCCGTAGGGCTCGGGGCGGCCCAACTTCGCCCCCTCCTCCGCGCATCTCCGGGCCCGCCGCCGCTCGGCGCCCGGGCGTAGCGAAGCCGGCAGACACCCGCCAGGTAAATCGGACCCCCTGCCCCCCGACCGGCGCTTAACGCGCGGCCGTGCTGCCGGCGGGATGGGGCGGCCGGCGGCTGGGGAGACGAGGACGCGTTAGATTAGAGAATAATAAAAAAAGATGGGATCGATTTCTGCAGACGGCAGCAGGGAAGCGCTTTCTAAACGCGGGCGCTGGACGCCGCGGCCGCCCGTGCCGGTGGGAGCCGCCGGGCCGCGCAGGAGCGCGGGGCTCGGGGAGGATGCCAGGCGTTCGGCAGGCGGGCTGGGCTGAGCTGGGCTGGGCTGGCAGGCCCTGCCCCTCCTCCGTCCACGGGGGTAGCTCGGCATCCCCGAGGGCTCCGGCACCGCACGGCCGAGCCCCGAGAGTGGGCGCTGCAGGCGGGAACAGGGTACGGTTCCCTCTGGGCCTGGAGACTCCCGAATGTGTGCGAGGAGACCCTGCTGGAAGTTTGCTGTTCCCGAAAGTATGACCTCCTTTTCGACCCCTAAGTCAAAGATTTAGAACTTGCTCCTTAAAAATACTGGGTGACATATTCACTGCATCCACGCTTTGATGAGTCCACACAAATCCTTACACCAGTGCTACTGCTTGTTATCCCTTCATACAGGGGCATGGTATGCGGGAGCCAAGGAATACTTCATGCTCCGTTAATTCCCGTCTAGCGTCTCCCTAAGCTCTAAACCAGGTTTTCTTCTGCCTCCTTTCTCCTGTGTACATCTCTGTCTGCTGCCTGCTCTGCCCACCTGCTGCTATCTGTATTGACCTCTTCTGCCCACCTGTACTCCAGAAGCCTTTGCTACAATTAAAGGATATCAATTTGCACATTCCAATATGTTCTAAAGCTCTGATGAAGATCCACACAAATCCGTGCCTACGGTTTCCTATTTACTAATCAAGACCTAAGCAGAAAGAAAATACTAATTTTTACTGCCTGCTAGTGGTTGCACTGAATCTTATCCTTCATCTTCTGTGGGCTTACAGAGCATCTGCCAGCTGAGCACCTGGTGCCAGATCAATTTTTTTCCTTCCTTTTATCTTTTTACTTCACTTTTTTATGCCATTCGGTTATTTCATATCCTACCACATTCCTTTTATTTCCCCTGTCCACTCTTCCCTCTTCCTTTTTGTTTTAACTTTTTTTTTTTTTTTCTCATATTCATTATTTCTTGCTAAAACTCGGCTTTCTGCTTGACAGATCACTAAGGTGCTTAAAAATCAAAAATGTCCTGGCTGGCCAGGTACCACAGTCACACAACCTCACCAGGGAAATGTTCTTCTCTCCCCTCCTATCTTTTTGCTCCCCCCTTGTTTCTTCTTCCCACTTCCCTGGTTCTTCTCTGTGGTCTCACTTCTCTACGTTCCCCTGGTTGCAATTAGCAAACCCTGCAGTTTCTATTCACTTTTTCTTCTTTTCCTCCACTCTCCTCCCTTCTTCCACCCCAACCTGCCTTCATTTCCACATAGCTACAGGTCCTAAAGGCACCACTGGCCTCATCTGTGGACCAGTTTAACCAGACCACACAGGGAATGAAACTGCTAGGTCAGTCTTTCCCAGACGAGCAGCCAGACCCTCTCTGCTGTGTCCCTCCTGCCACAATAACTCACGCTCAAGATGATCCCACAAGTGTACCCGGCCTTCACAGAGTACCATTAAATCCAGCAGCAGAGCCTGGCTCTGGCCCGTGTTGTCCCCAGAGTGCCGTATAACACTGCAGCCACTGAGCTTCAGGCTCACGGTGCTGACTAACAATTACCCTGCTTTATTTTCAGCCACTCACACAACAGGCACTGCCTGGGGATGACGAAGAAGCCCCTCTGTTTGTGTGCTGCTTCTCAGACTTTGGGATGTCGAAGTTCCACCAGAGGTCCTGTAATTGCCACAACATGATGCCTGAATTGTGAACCTGAAGCTGTCTGAAGGGCAATCTCCTTACGGCACAGTAGTACAGTGTTTGCTCTGACTAGCACTGGTACTGTCCTTAAAAAGGTTTTCCTTGTTGATATAAAAACTCTACTTATAAAAACATTTTGTTAAGATAAAAAAAATACATCTGTCTGTTCCAAAAGGGACGACTAGACCCACAAACCCCTTTTCTCAATTATGCTCTCTAGCAATTTCTTTTGAATTGTAGAGACTGAGATACAATCATTTTTTCATGTAGTTCCTAGCTCCAAAGCATTCTACCCTCTTAATGCCACACTGCACACACAGCCTCTCAGTAACACGTTATTCCCAGCTTACTTCAACACTTAGGCTAGCTGACATCTACAGCCTTGTACTCCCTGATGTGCCCATCCCATCTCACCACTGCACAAAAACTGCTACTTGTAAACCACGCAGGCAGTGCCAGGCTGGTGTGAGGTACAAATTGCGACCAGCATCTCCTCACTGAAACACTGAGGTCATGCTGCTGAGCCACCAGTGGGGTTCCTTGGGGCTACATGTTTGACTCTAATGCCAGATGAGCAGCAAAAATAATCACAACCTTCTTGGAAGAGCCCTTCTAGTAAGTGATGGGGGCAGGCTACATCTCGAGTGTTAGACCCATTTCTTGTAGAGCTTTACTGAGGCCTGCACAGTTTTGAGATGCTTATGCTACAAGAAACAGGCCAATGAGAGGCTTCAAGGGCAGCTGATACCCATGCAGATTTATCCAATACACGTGGCCATGCCATGTGTACCCATGCTCAGAGATCAGCTCCCAGCTGACAAGCAGCTGTTTGAGATGTTTCAGGCCCTTGAAGACCTCACAGTGAGGGCAGGGTGTGTCCTGGCTGTGTGCTGCACTCCTTGAGCTGGGACTGGGCAGCAGCAGCTGGCAGAGGGGCCAGGCTGCGCCTGATCCCAGTCCCACGTAGCCACGTCTGTGAATAATGCCTTCTGTTGCTGTGCTTGGCCAGGAGACTACTGGCGAGGAATTACGCAACCTCAGTTATTCACACTTGTATTATATCTTGGCTGTGCTGCTCTTGGGAGGCTGCAGGTTCCAAAAAGTTTCCCACAACCTGGGAGAAGCCAAATGGTACAGATGAGTGTACCGAAACCTCCTCAGCAACACAAGCTCTGGGTACACAACACCCATTTGCTTTCTTCTCTGTCTATCCAAAGACTGTGAAGCTAAGTTCATGGATCCTTATCTTTAAAACACTTTATGGCTTGTTTCTGATGTCTCTAAAGACCCTAGGAAGGCAACCTTGGTCAAAAATATCAGTGAAAAAAAAGGTTTTTACAGTTCAGTTAATATTTACGAACAGTGTTTTCATTGAATCCACACTAAAAGTATGGGCTAATGTTCCACTGCTAAGAACAAATCCCACCAAATGTACAAGGGACATTTGAGTTAGCCTCTTCCCTACTGATACCACATCTCTGCCTGTTTATGAAACACGCATTTACAGAATTGAAATAACCCCAACCAAACCCCACTCTGCACAATTCTTGAGAGACTGAGAGCTACACGTGTGTGAGCTACTGCAAGCTACCACCACTAGTCATAGTTCCTAAGAGAAAAAAAGTGAAAAAATCTAGTAAACCTACTAGGGACTTGCCCAAACATGGTCCCAGCCAATCCTAAAGAGAATGGAGTGTGAGGGTCACCAATTTTCAGTGGTAATTGCTCTTGTCAGACAAGTGGGTCTGATTCAAAAGATCCTGCCAGAAGAGGCTTGGAAGCCTGCTTGCCAGTTAAAAGACCCAAGGCAGACGGAAAGCATGTTGCCTATTCCAGCAGAAGACCAGTGGAAGACAACAACCTGTATGCACTTGCTGTGTATGAAGCTGGAATTTCTCCCCTCACCATGGAAGAACAATGCTTATTTCAGGTCTGTGTACTTTCAGGCCTGGTTTGACCAAGAGTTGGCATACTTAGCCTAGACACGTGTTTCTGTCAGAAGTTTGTGAATCTCAAGCAGATTTTATGATCATCTATTTTTCATGTGTGCAGGAAAAGCACACATGGCTTCACTCGAATGCACAGGCAGTAGGGAGCTCTTTGCCTACATGCAGTTTTACAGATTTTATACAGCTTTCAGCTAAATCACATATCTCAATGCAAAGTATGCCACTCTTGGATATCACATGGATTTTTAATGCTCTGAGGGATCCTTTGGGTCTATAAACAACAAGTAGATTACATTCATCTACATCATGACAGACTTCCCCCCCCCCACACCCCTTGCTTTTGAGAGAAATATGGCTCAGGTTCCCTGGAACTGTTATGGAATCCAAGTACAATTTGTGTACAGTTACGAGAAAAGCGTGCCACGTTTTTCATTGTAATTAACTGCTTCAGAGCAAGACTTCTCATGTATAAAGATGAAGAAAGGTCTCAGCTTTGCCTGAAAGACAACTTGCCTTTCAGCAATGTCTCACACTTTGAGTTTTGACTGAAACATTCCCCTACTTTGGTGACCTGTTGTGCCAAAAAAGCTGTCTTTGTGTTACTCTTTGCTTTCAACTGAATTTGCCGGCACGTGCCAAGGGACAGAACAAAGTATTGCAACTTATACTGGAACACTATTTTGTGCTGCTCCACACATGAAATTGATGTCAGGAAAAAGTGCACAAAGGGCACGGAAAACACAAATAAATAATGTGATCCTTTTACCTTCAGTTTTAAATAGATGCATGGATCCTAAAGATTTGTGAATCCATTTCTAGTCCATTCTGGAGTTTTAACATTTCATGCAGCTTGTAGGAGGGAGTGTATTATTTATAAAAAGTCATGGTTATTCAGCAGTGTTTATTTCTGAAGAGCAACAAAACATCTTCAAGGGAGAAGAAGAAATTCATAAAACTCTAGTTTACTACCAGGGTTAGCCAACTTAACAGTCTTTTTACATGATTGATTTACAAAGAATTTTGCTCTTATGAGCTCTTTTGGAGCACTGGACATTTTGCTACCAGCAGTAGAAATCACCTCCATCTCTCAGGACAGACAGCACTGCAGTGGATTCAATGGCTTGACAGCCCTTCAAAGAGTCAGATACAGAAGGAGGTGGTAGTGGTGGGAACTTTACTGCTGTGGAGATTCTTGAGCTTTATTTTTGCAGCTCTTTTCCCAGCACAGTATTGAATGGAAATTCAGAACCGGGGCCTGCAAGGCAAAAACCCCCAGCAGCTATTCACCGATATAATTTCTGTGTGACATGAGTTTCTTGGCCATGTGAACAATTTCTTCTATCTGATGAAATGTAATATCCATTTCTTGTTTTCATTTTCTATCTTTGGGCTCCTTTGCCCAGAGTTGTTTTTTAAGACAAGGGGCCTGAAAGGATTATAATGTAAAAGTGTGCAACCTTAGCATACCTTTGCTCTTTCTAGCTACGTTACCTCATTGGAATTGCAGTGTTTGCTTTGCTTCCTAGCAGGTAATAAATCAGTTTCAATGAAAAACAACTCAGACGTAAACCAGCATTTTCAAATGGCGTTTCTCAGTCATCTTTTAGCTTCTCCCTCTGTGAAACTGGAGCTTGCGGAAGTTGCATTCAGCTCACCTCAACCGATCACACGGTATCCTTCTACCTAGATACAATTCCTGCAAGCCACCAAGGGGAATTCATAGTTCACCTGAACAAATCCCGAGCGGTCTGACCTATCCCTCCTGTCTCTGCTTGGCAATGCTGCCAACAGAAACACCTGAACTGTGTCTGTCTGTAGAGCCGAGAGCCCAGCCACAGACAGATGTAGCACTGCTCATCACAGGAGCCATTTCTGGCTTGTCTCCAGCAGAGCCTTGAGGACAGGTGGATGGGACTTCTCAGGGATAAGAGGGAGTGTCTCTGTGGTTAATAGCTCCCGATAGGTTTTATTTCCATGAGCTTCCCACAAACCACACAAACATATGGCAGCCAGGAGGACCTGTGGTCACGAGCTTCACTATATGTGTGAGAAGATAACTTTCCTAAACTTGGCACCTGCTAACATCATTTGATACTCCTACTTCATGCATTATGAAATAATAAACAATCACTTTGTATTCAGCACCTTGTGCCAGCCCTTATCTGTAAGCCCTGCTCCGTGCCTCCTGATATATTTCTAATTCATTCTAACAGATAACATCCTGCCCATGCTTTCCTTTTGTGTAGGGGTGGAGATCTGGCACCAGTGCCCCTGATCATGAGAGGCATCAATGGGCAGTGTCTGACCACTGCATGCACTGCCAGCATGAGTGTCCCTGCTGTCCCGAGCACATGGCATGGGCACAGTGTGTGAACCCAATGACACTGCTACCTGTTGAACACAAGAGTTTGGGAACTAAAGGGTGCTTGTACACCATGGAAATATTAGGATAAGTTCAACTGCTCTGTCGTGGTATCGTGCCAAAGTGGTGACCAGAGTGGTGGTGTGGTCCTGTGTGCTACTCAGCGAGAGCCTGGTGGACAGCCTTCAGCCGGCCTGTCTCAGGCCAGAGCGAAGGGTCATGGGAGCATTTCCAGTTGTCCTTGGGAATGGAGCATCAATGAAAATTAAGTATAACAGAAAAAGCGCTAAGGCTCTTGAAGGATCTTCATAAGAAGGATTTGCACCTGGATCAGAAGTCAAAATCCTTAGAAATTTTTGCGTACATGCACACACACACTCATACCCACACACATGTACGAAACATAATGCTTTAGATATTATGAAATCAGATTCCACATCTGAGAAGGGAGAAGCCTGGAAGAGCTACAGTTTTGTAAAACGTCATTTGGCACTTTCTATCTCTGGATCTGAAAGGAATGTTTTGGTAGTACTGACATTGTACAAAACAGGCTACCAACAGCAAGCACAGAGATGGTGTTCAAAGGAAAAGTGATATTGCTTCCCATTTAATCTATGGCACCAATCTTAGTCAGGTAGAGTATCTTAGCAAGCCACACTAATCTCCTATCTGATTTGCAAGCTATCACACATGTATTTAACTTTACCTTAAATGAAACAAAACAGCAATGCAGTGAAGTATTGTTGAAACCTGAAAACAATTCACTCCATGTAATTAAATTTTAATTCAAAATGTCATTGCTTGTGTATGATAGAGACATTTTTATGATCTGTCAGACAATTTCTAAATAATAGTTACCTTTATTTGAAGGCATATCAACTCAAAACAGTAAAAAAATGCAAATGAAGATCCTTCACTAGCTAAAACATCGATGTCAAATTACATATAAATGGTAACTTATTAAAAAAAGAAAAAAAAAGGTTTGTCAAGTACATCAAGTAAAGCTCTGGAATACTACAGAACTCCTTGCTGTCTTAACTAGAAAGTTTAATAGCATCCATTTAAAGAAAGAAGAAGTAAAGGCAGAGTGCAGTCCAAAATACCACTCCCATCTACTCTGAAAATAGTGGCAGAGTAATTTTTCATAGGTCTGTGACACATGAACAGAAAGCATCCCGGGTATTTGCTGCCCAACACATGAAAAGTGGCTTTTACATCTGATATTGGGAGACACAAACTGAAGGTGAGCAAGATATCTCTGCACTTGTGATAGCCACAAAGTTACTCACCCTCTCCACATCCTCTCAGCTGTGTTTTCCTCTGCTGGTGATCCGTGTCTTTGCTGACCCCACTCTGCTCCCAGACCCTGTGCAGTGAGGTTTCCAGGCACAGCACACACCCTGTTTTCCTACGGTCCCACGCTACTGGGAGAAGTGGGACCCTCTGGCACAAGTTCTCTTGGTTGAGTGTCCACCCTCCTCCTGCTGCAGCTCTGCTGGAGGATCTCAGCCCCAGATGGGTGAGGATATGAGGATAGGACTGGCAAAGGCTTTGGCTTCCTATGGAAATGGCACACTCTGGCCAGAATACAGCCTCGCCACTCATTTTTCCTTTACTTCCTAAAACTTGCCACATCTTTGCAGCAAGGCAATCACCATTAAATTCCATGCAGGAGAAATACACAGCGATTATGAGAAGTTTACTGCAATCCCCTGTCCTGCATTAGCCACTGCCTCACTGCAGGCTGCAGACAGGGCATGGAGGAGTCCGGTGCAAGAAGGACTCCGAGAGATCCCCTGCAGGTGATTTATGAGCTTAGACTGCTCTAAGTGGTTCTTATTTCCATCATAGCAGGAGGATGTGAAATCCGCACCGTGCCAGCTCTGTAAAGAGAGCAGGGTGTGTGGATATGCAATATGCTGATAACAGACAAGGTGCCAGTAGATGGCTCTCAAGATATGAGGCCTATGGCTTTCACAGGGCTGAGCCACCTTCCTGCTTAGGGAGCAATGCTGCTGCTGCATGCCGGGAGCAAAACAGCCACTCCAGCTGCACCTTGGGACAGGACAGGGATTGCATGGAACTGTGGCATCTTCTCCCTGGACATGCCTAAAAATAGCAAAGTTCTTAGCTTTGTTGTTTTTGATAATTCAAGGCAGAAATGCACTCCTCACTAAAGCACGCTTGAAATCTCCCTTTAATTCTTTAAGTGAGATTTAAGGGCTGTTTAAGTAGGCTGGGAAAAGCTGAGATAATGCTTCTGCAGTACCCCTGTTAGTGTGCAAGAAGAGGGACTGCCAGTCCCAGCAGGGTTATGTAGTTAATAAGTCAGATTTTCTTAACTAAACAGTTGAGCTATGTCTATTTAGAGTTGATTTTCTCAAGCATACATGAACTAACACCCCTAAGGGAAGGGGGTCCAGGAGGGATGCTCACAGTTAGAAATTCTACAGAGGATTGAAATGAATTTTTAGTACTGTGTAACTACAGTAGATAACATTTAATTGCAGAAGAGAGAAGAGAAGAGAAGAGAAGAGAAGAGAAGAGAAGAGAAGAGAAGAGAAGAGAAGAGAAGAGAAGAGAAGAGAAGAGAAGAGAAGAGAAGAGAAATCTCATTTTCAATTTGGGCAGTGATTTATATCCCAAGTCTAAATTTTGTGAATTAAGTAAAGATAGATAACAAAAACAGTCAAATTCTTTTAGCTATTCATTCACTCCTAAAACAAGGAAGAGGATTTGTGCACTACAACTTTATTCACACACCTGGCCATTTAGTGTATAAACTAGAAATTCTGCTGGAAATGTTATTAAAATTTTAATTAAGTTTGAGTTTATTGTTACTTTAAATGCAGTTTTTCACAAAGCATGTCCTGAGGCCTTTGCCACTCAACTGTGATATATTTTCCTGGTCAGCAACCCCAGTTTATATTTATTATACTCCTTCTGTTTCTTAGTTTCATGTCAGGGACAGCCAGAGTGATTTCTGACTAAATAATTAGCCAAGGGACCACCAGCTCTGTGTGTTTCTTTACTCATTAGGTTAGCAAGAAAAGAAAACTAACTTCCACAATCTCTTTCTCTATAGGTACCTGGCAGTTTCCAGGAGCAAAGCTGAGAGAAAATGTAATTGCTAAAATCTCACACACTCCTTATTAGACTAATGATACCTTTTTCTCTCAATCTTGCCCTATAAAGGCATCTATAGAAGTGAAGGTGTAGAGCTGCTGCTTCCCATTATAATAGGAAGGAGAAGTGCAGGCTTGTAGTATTTCAGCCCCATCAAGCAATAGTGTGAGTATGTAGAACATTAGAGTGTTACGTAATAAGGTAGAATAAGATAATAACACAATACAGCATTGTCATACACAGTGTGCCCAAACCATTTCCAGCCACAAGCAAAATAAGGGTGAGGGCAGGGGGCTTGTAGTGGCACCAGCAAAGGTTAGGAGTCCTGAGTGACCTCCCTTCCTTCCGTGCCCTCCAGAGGAACAACACTTCCTAATTTCCAGCTCTGCTCCCGAGTTCGTGTGTGTTTATGTCTTTCCTCTTGCTTCCTCCTACTCCAATCCAACCACAGGCTACAGAGGGAATTTAAGGAAAGTAGCTGGGTAAGTTTTGTCAGGTGAGTTAGGTCTGCCACCTGTTTTTCATGAAGAGTATCTAGTATTTCAGACTATTAAAAAAAAAAAAAAAAAGGATGGACTTTCACTGAGAAGTTGGGCTGAATTGAGCTTCATTTTGGTTTTCTGAACCTGAACTTTTTGTAGCAGATGAGTGTCACTCAATCTGTGATACTCTCCAAAGCCTTGCATGGAACTCTGCTCTCAGGTTTGAGAAGGAACTGTTGAACTTAAACTCTGTTAATATAAATTACATCACTGAACTGTAGCCTTTCTGGTACTAATAGGGGTACCAGAAGCTGTATGAGTCATGTAAAAAAAGCTTCCATTCTTATACAAGGTCATAATTTCTCTCTTTTTTTTCCCCCCAAATTTCTCCCATATGAGGAGGTAGAGGCTGGTATTAGCATTGGAAGGAAGTTGGCTGACATTCTGATCCCACTGAAATAAATGTGAGTTAGTTATTTTAGTTAGCCAGGATTTTTTTCCATCAGCTTTCATGACTAATATAGTTAGTCCTCAATTTACATGCTATTATCTCCCTATGAACTTTAGAGAATCTTGTGCTCATTTCTTGTTATTACAGCACTAGAAACTATAAAGAAAAGCTCACCTTGAAGTGTAGAATACAAGGTGGTGGTTCTGGAAATACAGGCTATCTAATGAATTCATGGCTTCCCCTACAGAACTGTTCTGGTAGTGGTGATGGAAATTTTTTAAGATAAATTTCATAAAATGAATTTCACTTATTATGTTTCTCCTTTTATGGACCTGTGCCCTGATTCAATCTCTCATTCTGAACATCTGGTGTGCCTTAAAAAGATTCTTCCACGTGGAGCCTGGTTCCTGATTTCCTCAGCTATTATTTATTACATCGTTTGGGCTTTAGAAGGGATTGCTGAACCAGTGTGGATAATCTAAAAAATAAACTTAATCTAAAACTAATGCAAACTGTACAGCATAGGAGATTTAGAAAAGCCTACTTAGCAGTCAAGTAAAACCCTTTCATTTATCTTGGTACTTCCTGAGTCCACCTCTGAACAGATATGGGACCATGAGGGAAAAAAACCAAGTACTTTCTGAGTGACCAGAAGGCAGAAATTCCTCACACACTTGAAAACAATTGTCTGAGCAACGTTTAGGGATCAGAGAGGTTTGAACTCCCTCACATTGCCCCCATCTCAGTTGCCAGGTGGCATCAGGAAGTTTCAGCCCTTGTTTTGAAAACAATGTCTATTACCCACAGTTAAGCCAAAGCATCTTTTTCAATTTAAATTATGGCTGCCTTAATAGCCTGCTGCCTGAAATGTTCTTTGATACTGAGGCAGAATGCTTTCCAACCGTGCACAATCAGATCTGTGGGGCCCGTTAATGCTGCACGCTGGCAGAGCCCCTGTTTGGGAGATGGAAAGGTGATTAGCACCTTCCAAGCTCTGTCCAAACAGAAAGCTAAAGCAATCTGGATTGGATGTGAACACTGCGTACAAAATGCTTTAACATCGCGTGTCTCCAGAGTCGAGGGGAGTGCCAATGGCTTCAGCAAATGAAGCAAAATAATCCCAGATCCAAGGCTTTCAGGAGTGAGAAAGGCAGAACTATTGGTAGCAGCAGTGCTGCTCTCACACAGTTCGTTAAATATTGTGTAGGAACGTGAATGCTCAGGAGCTCCTGAACCCAGATGGAGGATTTTGAACGTGTTCTTGCAGTAACAGACACTGGCTCTGCTCAGGGCCAGGTGACGTACTAGGTGTGGTACCACAGACCTTCTGGCACTCTTGGGGATTTTCCACACCTCAAGCAGCAAGTTTTAGTTAGAACGATTAACTTTTTTCCCAGAGAAGGCGGCTTCTCTTTTTTTGTGTCAATAATACTTATTTCAAGCACAGATTATTTGTATATAATAGTTGTTTCTTTTCTCTCTGGCTTAACCGTTGTTAAGGGTTTGTGTTGCCATAACAGCGCATATCTCTGTAATACTGATGGGGCAGATCTAGCCCAAACCCTCCTCCCCGTCATATTCATCTGTTCTAATATACATGTGACATATCTGTCATTCAGAGAATGTAAAATGGCCCAGAAGATGTGGGGAGTGAGCTCTGGATTGCCTGGTCAGATCCTCTTTACTATTGTTACAAACACATCTGGGTTATTTTGCAGAATCAAAATTAACTGTTTTCTTGTTTGACCTTCAAGAGCAGTTTTAACCAACTTGGCACCTTGAAATATAGAGAAATCAGTTTCTTAAAAGCACCAGTATGTCTACACCACTACCTTTCTATGTGGTACCTAAAGACAGCATGCCAGCACTTTATTGCAGAAATTTGTTCTGTGCTGGAAAGCAGCCCCAGTACAGACTTAAAAGACAAATTCTCCCTGCCTCATTAGCAAAGCTGCCCAGGGCAGACCCGAGCTGCCCACCATGCCTCCCCCGAGGCACATTTGCTGGTTACAGCTGACCCAAAGAGGTGAGGAAGCCGTGGCTGGATCTAAGTTCAGGAGCGCTTCCCAAATTCGAGTTCAAATGTATTTCTGACTTCCCACTGGGGGAGGAATTGAGCATGTGGCCTGTCCCTCCCCTGTGCCAGGAGCTCCTGCAGCGTGAAGGCCACGAGGGCTGGTGCTGGGGTCTGGCTGGGTGCCCAGCCCAGCCGCAACCAAGGGAAAGTGTGAGCCTGAGGAGGAGCGACAGAGCCAAGACTGCTCATCTAGACAACCCCTACCCACGAGAGATGGTGCTCCAGAGGCAAATGCTCAGCTCCATTCTGCAAATGATACATTTGCTAAAGACCCTCAAATGGCTTAGAAGTAAGATTTCTGGAAAATGTACAAAATGAAAACAAAATTGCAGCACTGCTGTAGATAGTGACGAAGCACGAAGATATATCAGCATTAAATAAATAGCCAGCTTGGGGTTCTCAACTGCAATTACCCCATACTCTCTCTGTTTGTAATACCTAGGAGACCCATAGCACATTACAGAATTTTGTTAATTACTAAGTAAGTGAAGAAGGAGAGAAAAAAAATGCTGTGACCAAAATGTATATTGTGTATTGATTTAGGGAATTGTAATTTAAAATTAATAATTTATTCTTCCTCTTAACAGGCTACATTGTATTTTATAAAAAGTAGTGAGTACCTTTGGAGTACAGAGGAAATCACTTCCCACTGTGTCAGTTCATCTATGCTGAGAAATGGGAAGGAGTGGTTTGTCTTCCTCTTGCCCTGTTTATAAAATGTGCAGTTTGGCAAAGAGTAGATTAGCAAGATTACAGATTTCTCTTTGCTGTTATTTATCATGCGACAATGGACAAAATAGTAACTGGTGTGTGATGTTAAGAGTCTTCCCAGGTAATACCCTCAGGAAGCAATCACAGGAGCATTCAAAACAGTGACAATCGTTGTCCCATCGGTTTCAGCAGTTCTAACCAGCAAAAGTTGCTTGGCTCATTGAATGATAATGAGATCATCTCTCTATTGCTCAGAAAGCTAAGTCACTTAGATCAAGGCTTCCACAAGTAATAGAACACTGCAAGCTATTAATGAAATCACAGTTGGTTCACATCTAACTAGAGGAACAACCACAACAAAACTAACTTGTCATGAGAAATTATTTAATCTTGCTGCAGCTGCAACCTTTGTTTTGAGTGCATGTGCCCATTTGGGCTAAATAATTTCCTACAGCCACACTGTGAAAACTTTAGGGGAAAAAAGCTTCATACAGAGCTTCAAACAAAACCAAGTATTAAGTTCTTATGTGTGCTTTCTTTATAGAGGTATTAATCATTTTCAGTTATTGCTCCTTTTTAGTGCAGATGACTCCTGCTACATCCTCACTGTTAGAGACGTGAAAAGCTTCACAGCACGGTGAGGAGGTCAGGTCCCAGCCTCCTTTCCAGTGGAAGCAGGGCTTATGGGATTACACTGATTATGAGCATGCAACTCTTTTCTCCCTCATACATTATTTATTTAATTGGCTGCTTTCAACCAAACTAGAGAATCACGGATTTCTCAAAAGTAATTAAATTCCTACAAGTTCCATTGAAGCAGACAAATAGGAAAAGGACAGAGACCCTAGACATGCTCTGAACTGAGCTCCTTTTTAATAGACACCAAAGGACCTCAAGAGGAGATTCGACTAATGATACCAACTACAAGTAAAATCTGTGCGAAACTTTGACCCTTGTCAAGGGTCTTTAGAGACAAATTAGACACCAGTAGACACAAATGTAGTGCTGATGAATCTGTGCCAGCCACTGTCAGCTGCTGCACATACCTTGCATTGGCGTGGATGCTCAATGTGTTGAAAGTGTAGTGCAAAGTTAGGACACTCTCCTAACACTTGGAGGGACCTTACTGCTCTGCCACACACTTCTGTGGGATTATGGATGAGGATTTGTACGATGATGCCAAAATGAGGACAATGCCTGTGGTCTCTATAAAGAAAGATGCAACAGATAATAAGGCACTCACACAATGTGGGGACACAAAGAGAGAACCTCAAAGACAAAACCAAGATGCCTAAACCTGGAGAAAATTAAGAAATTACCACAGAGGCCTCCTTTTCTCCCACTTATGCATAACTTGTCTTCTAGATTTTAGGCACATTATTTTTACATATCTTGTTTCTTGTAACTTTTTTTTTTCCTGACCACCTACCCTCTGACATCAGTTGGTTCCTTCCATGTGATTCAAAATATGTAATCAGCCTGGGGAGCACTAGAGGAACAGCTCATACCTTCAGAATGAGGCTTTAGGAAGAGAGTCCAAAGCATCTGAGTAGGCAGCATCCCACGATAGCTGGGATTTTCAGAGAACTGCTACTCTGCCTTGCAGTTTGATTAACATCCCCTGTTGATTGCAATGATATGTCCCCAGTAACTTTTCTCTTGAGACTTAATTATAGAATTAACATCCCAAATTTTAAAAATCTGAACTGGTCTCCAAACAAAAGCATCAGATGTAGGAAAAGTATATATATGTGGCAATCACCTATTAAGAGCCACAGACATAGGGAATGGCATCTAATCCACTAATCCCCAACAGCTGGAGAAAAGTCATTGCTTGTACACCAACTAAGCCCCATGTCCTTTCAGAGCTACACTCACTTTTCATGCACTGTTTTTTCAGGGATGGGATACAATGACAGAAAACAGGTAGCTGTTCTGATGGGGCACACACATTACAAACTTATATCTTCATAAGTGTAGTGTACAGGGTTTTTTTTTTTTAATTTCCCCTCCCAATTAATGAATTTTTCTTTAAAGCTCACATTTTTTTTAATTGGTGGATATTCTGTTCTACTTAGGATCATTTCACTTTCTCTTCATTTTTTTTGTGGTTCTCAAAGCATCTCCCATTCTGGGGAAAAAAAACCACCAAAAGCAGCAACCATAAAACCACAACTCCCAATTCTGACATGTCAAATGCTAAAGTAAGGTCACTTCTTTTATCTAGATGAGAAGAGATTTACCCATTTCATATACAGTAGGCACTCCAGGACAAAACCAGAAACTAAGTGGCTTGCCACAGATCTCTTTATGTCTAGTCATGGATCATTTTACTGTTGTGCAGAGGATGATGAAAGATAGCAAAGGCACTCCCATACTGCCAGATCACTTGTCACCTGCTTAAATGCATCCTAATGATATAACTACCCTCAATCTCATCCCTAAGCAGGTCAACAGAATATAGAGATGGCAAATATCTGAGTGGCTCTTCAAAGAACCTCCCTGGTGTTATCTTTGGGAAACATAGTCTATTACACTGCCAAATTAATGACGACCAAACCGGCAAAAAATTCGAGTGACAAAACAAAGTATATCTCCTAGCTCTGGATGGACCACTGAATGATCATTCCTCTGCTCACGAATTTGGTTCCAATTACACCTCTGAATTGCTCATTCCTTGAAGACATCTGGTGTAAATTGCTTTCTGAAAAGTAGCCACATCTTTCACAAAGTTTTGCAGATACAACAGCTGTTGTATATATGCTCACCCAAAAGCGAGAAGTGGCATTCTGCTTCTTCCCCATCTTGGAAGATAAACTCACTTCATTGCATCTACTGTGCAAGCAGAATTTGATTTTTTTTTTTTCTTGTTGTTGAATTTGGGGGGTTTTGCCTTGTTTTATTCTATTTTGTCGGTTTTGTTCTTTTTTTTTCCTTTCCTGCTGGCTCCATTCCTTACGCATAAACCCATGCCTGCAAATTACAAATGCCGTGTTGCTAAGTTCTGGCTTTACACCTAGAAAGCACTTCAGAATCCTGGCCGAGGTTGTGCTGAGTGCTCGGCGGCTGTTATGGTGGCAGCTGCTTTCTCTGAGTCAGCTGGAAACCAGCTGCTAGTTAGCTACCTTCTCCCTGGTTAGAGGATGCTCACTGGAGGCAGTTTCTGGGCTTTGCGATTCATTCGCAGGAGATTGCTGGACAGATCCCGCTTTTCCCAAGTGCTGGAAGGCCACCTCTGCAAACAGCTGTGCCATTTGGAAAGGCGTGACAACGCTCTTGCTTTTGAGAGTTTGATTAATCCATATCATGTGAATTTTGTTCAAAACTGTATGGGTCCAACCTAAATTTCAGTTATCAACAGGAATGTCTCTGCACACTTCACTGAGCTTTGAGTTAGATTGTGCTAAATACGGCATCTCTATTCTCCCAGCAGATGACAGTTGGAGACAAAATTCATCTATGTGCAGAGAGATCAGAAAAACAAAATCTATACCCAACTCAAGCAATGAATAAGCTACATCTGAGTTAGGTATGTGGTTTGAGTCATCTGTCATTTAGACTGGCTTGGTGTCAGTATCTCCTGACCTCAGTCAAATGATTCTGGCGGCCCCTTGAAGAACAGGGACAAAACAAAGCTCCAGGATCTTGAAATAGCATAACATGAGCTATTACTCTGGAGCTTTTAATAATATACAAGACACATGCAGTATCCATGTTTGGAGTTAAATAAGGATGAGATTTACTCTGAAATGAAGGGCTGACTTGGATCCTGGCCCTACAATAATGAATGGCAAAAAAAAACCCCAACAAAAAAACTCCACTGATATTTCTTAAACTAAAATTTTTACAGGATTCTTTTTCTTATGAGAGATATGAAGAGGTATCTTTGCTCACATTATTTTAAGGCCTGTTTAATAAATCCGCATGAATTGTCAGTATATTTATCTGATCTGATTTTATGTGATAGGAAAAGGGGAAATAAATGTGTTTAACAGAGAAAACCAAGCACACATCTAAAATGATGAGATTTGTCCCAGCCTTTGCTGTGATCATTTGATTCTGCATCCCCCCTGCCCCCACTCTTGTGTCTTTGTGCCTCTGTTCTTTCTAGATTTTATCTGACTCTGAGACTCAGCTCCTGTCTCTGGAACAGAGACAGCACACCTAGGCTGCTGCAGTCTAAGTAATGAAAAATAGCTTTTAGTAGGGTGATTTTTGCAGGAAGAGAATATTTTGAAATGTTCTAGCTGTATGGTGACTGCCATAGAGTGCTACACACAACACAAATGTATGCCTAGAAATGGACAAACCCCCGTGGACCTTTTCAGTTTTCCCCCGTTTCTTGGGGGAGTTCTTTCTGTTTTTCTTTAAATCCTCATCAGCCTGCATCACAGGAGGCATGCACAAATATTATCATACAAGAAGCTGTCTAAATATTTATAGTACCAGGGGATAAGGAGACATTTTAAACCCCTAATTGCAGTAAGAAGCTGAATACAGGAGCCAACATGTGCCATTCCTCAATCCCCCTTGGTTAAGGAGAGGGACAAACATTAATACAGTGTAGGGCAAGCACAACACCTACAAAAGCTGGATCGACCCTTCTCCCAGGGCACTGCAAATCAGCAATTCTTGATGAAAGATGTTAAGCAGGAAAGTATTTCTAAGAAGTCTTACATGGCCTTGGGGACAGGTCTGTCCCTTCCCTGGGCTCAGCCTCCACAACTGAGAAATGGGCTGGCGACCTGCTGTCCTTGCCTCATGCAGCCCTTTAAAGCACTGCTCCTGGTGAGGAGATGAGGCAAAGGAGGTAGGAGTGGAAGGGAGAGTTTGTTCTTAAAAGATTTTTCCAGTGATAGAAACTCACATGTTACAGATGGGTCCATGCTCAGCTCCTGCCTGCTTTCAGAATAGTTTCTGCTCTCTGACACCTACTGTTGCTTTTTTTCTCTACATCATCAGCAAGGATCGACTCTGTGTAACAGGGATTTATTCTGGAGAGAAAGCAGAATTTGGAGTCCTTGCAAAGAGTAGCAAAACTGCTTCTGAATGAATTGCCACTGTGACCACAATCTGATACCACACAAACATGGAACTAACGCTGCTCCTGTGAAGGTTACAGGATTTGTCTTGTCTTTGTTGAACCTTAGGCTGCTGTTTCGTACTCTAATAGAAATTAAAGACCTAATTACATACAATTTAGACCACACATGAGGGACACAGGCTCAGCTTCAGCTGAGCTGGGAAAATTTTAATTGTTTAGTTAGAAAGGCAATCTACTTGGAGACGTGCAAAAGCAACTTCTGGTTCTAGGTTAAAAGTCATCAGAGCAAGTTATGATCTTACAACTATTAATTTCCTAATTTAGATCGAGGAATAGCAACTGTAAGGAAAAGGCAGTGACTGTGCAGATTAGATCATTAGACCCACAATCAGCAGAACTAATGCCCATTAACCTAAGTGGCAGCATTAACACCCTTCTTCCTGGCACCGATCCACTGCCTCCCCCTAATCTGCTTTTCTGGAAGAACACCTGGCTACAACAGAGTGAGGCAATTCCAGGAAAAAAAACCCCAAACAAACTAGGCAGAAAGGCAGCATCCATGCTGATTTGGCTATGAGATTTTCCACTGTAATATGGAGTCCACCAGTAATGGGTGCGAGGGGAGTGTGTCCTCTCCTTCCTGCCAGACTGCTCAGGACACCAAGGATCCCAAAACCACTTTTTTGGGAAAAGACTGTGGGAAACTGCAGGGCAGAAGGGAGGAAAAGCACCAGTTCTCTGGCCAGTATCAATGTCACCTGCCTCTTCTCTCCTGCCTGGTCAAGCCACCCAAAAACCTGACAGACAGCTTCCAGCAGAGACTGGCGTGGTGCCACTGGCAACCACAGGACATTAACACACTGAAGAAAGAAAAGAAGCAGCAGAGAAAATTCAAAGGCATTTTATTTTTATCATGATGAAAAAGTGTCTTCATGTTCCAGTAATGAATGTGAATACACACATTTTAGGAAACTTTTAATAATATTTACTCCTTAGCTATTCTCATTTCCCAAAAGCGCCCCTTTCTGGGTCTGCCACCATCAGTTCTGTACAGTCCACAGTCAGCAAGGAATGTCATTTAAAAGCTGCTAATGTGTAGGATTTAAACAGCATTTATGTGGCTGACAGATTCTGTCTTACTGTGCAGAAGGGATAAGGAACAAAAACCAACAATAAATTAGAAACTTGCAACAACAGTGAGATTTAACGAGAGCGCATTCAGAGAGAGCTGCCGAGGGCAAATGAAACGAACCAGGATGGATTGCCATCTGTTTTGGGCAGTGTCACTTGGCAAGGGCCTAAGGCCAGAAGGGACTGGTGTTATCTTTGCTGTCTAGGTCACCACACCATGCTGCCTAGGACAGGCTCAAGCCCTGGATTGAAACAAAATAGTCTCCTTCAACTTCCCCTCATGCCAAAGTACCACAAAGCAAATACATTTTGCATAGCCCTTGACAAGTTATCTGCCATATTAATCTGGTGATTTGCTCAGTTGAGTCTCCAGATTTATCTGTTCTCTTTTAATTGTGACCATGATTCAGCCATCGCATCCATTTTTGGTGATATCAGTGAAACTGTACCACATTTATTCAGTAATATGCTCATTTTATTAAAAAGATAAGGAAGCAAATATAAAATGAAAGCTATTAATAAACATTGGACTGACTTAGTACATCAAACCACCACGTGAGTACTCGTAATTTTAAAAAAAAAATAATCATGCCAGTCACTGAATTAATGCAACTAAAGATTTGTTTTCTATGGTCTACACAAATCTGGTATAAAAAAGAAATACGCAGCCTCTGCTTTGAGGCAAAAATATTGGGTAACTGTTTCAACACCAATCACTAAATAGATTGCCTGGAAAGTTCAAAATTTTAGGTCCAAGAACATCATAAACCCTCTAAAACAGAATAAAACACGCTGCCCTCCTTCGACCCTTCCAGAGTACTGACTGAACTGCCTCTGAGCTTCACTGCTGGGGTGAAGATCTGGGTGGTGAGAGGGGCCTGGGCAGGTCTAGAGCAATGTGCTTTTAGCGTTCTGCAGAAGACTGCTGGAGGACACAAAGGTAAAGCACTCTGTGTCCCTGCCCACCTGAATGACACGGGATCAAGCTGCATTTTAGCTGCAGGTGGACTCAGTCTGTGGATTAGTGGTACTGCTCAGACAGAGCAGTGGTGACTCTGGTCCCTCAGCTTCTGTGGTGGGATAGTAAAGCTGAATCCTTCTGGTTTTTTTCCTGAGTTCAGATGCACAGAATACACTTTGCCTAGAGATTTCCATTTCCCACCCACCACAGAGAGGGCAGAGACATGAAAAGCTTCAAGATGATGTTACGTGACCTCTGAGGCCATGTTAGAATCTGTCAACAGCACTAGCAGTGAGCTCTCTTTGGAGAGAAACTGCTGGAGTTCTTGACAACACTGCTTAATATATACTCATATAGTCCACTGATGTAGAACTGTCAGGGCAATAAAAATAAGAATACTGTCTTCATTCTTTTCAGTTTCCCCAGCACAAATGTCATAACACCATATTCCTGCTTGTCTCTTAAATAGCAGCAAAGCTGTTCTATGTGTCAGAACTTTTGTTTCTTACCAGAGAAAGGAAATTTTTATATTGGGGTGGTTACTTTCGGTCCTTGTTACTACGGAGATAAGGCACTGCCATGGGAAGGGAATATTGCGGTTTTTGGCCTCTTCTGGGCTTTGACATGCTAAAGTGAACACGAGGCCTTAACTAAATGTGTATTTTCAAGGGCCATCTGTGTGGTACCTCAGATCACACAGATACTGAGGTGAGAGGTGACTCTGCACAGGAAAGTGAATCCACACCTAACTCCAACATGTTTGGATGTGAGATCTTGATTTTGCTCTTTGTAGATGTAGACAACAGCCCCTTCACTCAGCTTTACTAACCTCCAGCTCTAAACCAGCCTGTGTCACATTGCCTAAAACCACAAGGCTGGTCAAACTCCAAGATATCAATAAATAGAGAATTGCACCCTTTCTGCCTTTTGAGCCTCTAGAGAACATTTAAGTTATTTTGCAAAGTTTGCTTCATATTCAAAAAAAAGTCCAGGGAAATATTTCCTTTAAACAAAAAACAGCTTTTCACATAACCCTTAGATTCTTGAGCTCTGTCTAGAAAGATACATCCAAGTATCACAGGAGTCTGAAGAAAAGAAAGTATGAGAAGTCAGAGCCAGCAACACTAGCATTTTAAATGAGAACATGAATTTCTCTGACATGTGGGGATAGTCAAAGAAAAGAAGGTGAGGACTGTGCTCAGGGCAGACAAGGGCATTGCTGGAAAGGGAGATGGACAAAGAATTTGGCAGAATTCAACTCACAGGCTGCCTCAGTTGAAGCAGATAAAACTTGCCTTTTTCTTAGAGACCTGTTGTTATGGTTTTAAAACTTTTTTTTTTTCCCCCTTCAGCCTCCTGCCTATCTTTCTGCTGCAGATTTAAAGAAATAGGAGGCAGGTGCATTGTGAGATGAAGGACTGAAAAAAATGAAAAAAGCAGCAGCCCTTATCATTCTCTGCTCTCTTTCCCAAATCTATGAACCAGGCTGTGAAGGAGCTGCTCTTTAGCCATCCGAAGAGAAAGCACCTGGTGCAGCCTGTGCTGTGTCTGACTCCTCACAGGGAGAAGGGTCCTGCTGTCCCATTTCACAGGGCCACGGTGGGGAGCAAGTTCCTTCTCAGGCTCCGTGGCAGGGTGGGTAGGGGGGAAGGCTGGCAAGAGAGCCAGGGAACAGAGCGCCAAGAGCAGGGAAAAGGAAGCAGGAAAACTACCAAGACAGACAGAGTGGAGGAGGCTGGATGAGAATTCGAACAGTCACAGCCAAAACGCAAAGCTGAAGCAGAACACTATATTTAACAGAACTGCTCAATTGAATGCTGCTGGAGAGCTCAAGTTTTGAAGGATCATAGAGTTAGGGAGTAACTTTA
Organism: Eulacestoma nigropectus; assembly: GCA_013397775.1. Lineage (NCBI taxonomy): Eukaryota > Metazoa > Chordata > Aves > Passeriformes > Eulacestoma > Eulacestoma nigropectus. The sequence continues at coordinate 791,458 of VZTE01001006.1, read as the reverse complement.
GGTTTAGTGCCTCTTCCCCACTCTGTGTATGACCTTCACTGCTCACATCCCATTCAAATGTAGGTAGGAACTTCCCCAGATGGCATCTTTGCACCTGGCATTTCCTGGAGCAGTCGTACGTACCTAATAAACCTTTTCAAATATTATGCCTTGCTTAATTTAACACCATTGTCCTGATGTAAGCGCACGCTATGGAACACATTTTAAAAACTACGTCAAATTTGGCTTCAATAAGATTGGGGAGCACTGAGGATTTAGTGGCAATCTGAGCTCACTTTAAGGCACCGCTTGCAGAACCAAGTAGGATGGAGAAAGATCTTGAGGCAAAGTTAGGAAAGGGTAGTTATGTGGAATTACTCTGCTTTTCCTCATAGTTTCCTGAATTATGATCCTTTCCAACAATTGCAAAATAAGATAAATAATTAATAGTACAACATTACGACAAGGATACATTCCAGTGGAGCTGCATGCAGCTTCAGCAAACTACTCCATGTTGCCGGCTTCATCCTTAGATGCCAATACACCGATTGTCCTGGTGGAATTTATATTGTTGAATATGCATCTGCTTGGTCAAGTTAGATCACATTTGAGACAATACTAAAAGTTTCTGCCATAGTTGCACAAGATTGCAGGACAAGCCATCAAAATAAAGCAGCATGATAGCAAATACAGCAGTTTAAACAAGGGCTCAATGTTAAATACTGTATTCAATTTTGTATTTTGAGAGGCTGGCCAAGGATTAAGTTTGAAGAATTGAAATAATTTATTTCATAGGTCTTTATTCAATCCACATAGTAAAAAACACTGCCCACCGTGGCCTCAAAACCATGGCACAGATGAAGTGCTTCATTCTGTTTCCACACAAGGAATGAATTGGATATTGTTTAATTGGGGAGAGATATTTTAAGATACTGTGAGATTGACTGGAATATTTCTGAGGCCTTTCTACTTTGCTGTTAGAACTGAAAGACAACTGTGAACGTAATGAAAACAGAACCTGTAAATTCCCAAGCAATTTACCATTAAGAAATTACTCTGTGTTACAGAACAATGTTCTTGTGGATATATGGCCTAAGAGAGTCCACTGAAGCTGACACGTTTGGGAGCAGACTCAGAATGACCTGTGTAAACGTCAGAACATCAGTGGATGTGCATCACCTTGTTCCACTTGCTTTGGTGGAGCTGAGCCATCCACACCAGCTCAGAACACAGCCTCATGCATCTCAGGCCACAGGGCTGTGTGCTCGGGGCACAGACCAGCTCTGCAGCAGAGGAGCAACCAGCACTTTCAGAGACACGGCACAACTGTAATTAACGATTATCTTCGAGACTTAATCACACTTAATGCTCTCCTGTGACAGAGTGAGGTGGCAAGAGAGACTCCCATACCTGTTTGTCAACAGGAATATCAGAGCTAATAACAGCAGTCTCTGATAAATTCCATCTTGAACTTCAGAATATGACCAGCTGTCATCTCTGTCCCTGCCAGGAGACAGGGACAAGCTGCGGAGCGGGAACTCCCACTATTAATTCTGGGACAAGGAAGTTGCCGTGACATGATTGTTTCTCCCCTTATGCCAGTTTTTTACCAAGGTTTCCAGAATACCAGGATGTGTTTTTCCATACAGTGACAAAGGTCTAGACTCCTTCTAGACCCTGCAAGAGCCACAACCCTACTGCTGAGCTGCAGGAGACCATACTGGCACCACACAAATTTCAGGGTGTGTGCACGAGAGGGAGAGAGTGTGCACAGAGTTCAATTCATGCTGCTTGTTTTCCATCCTGAAACACAAGGAAATATGTCCAGGATGAATTCATCTGTCACTTAATGGAATGCCAGACCTAATTTCTTCTTTAAACAGCAAAACGAAACAAAGCCCTCCACTTAATATTGGAAAATACAAAAGGTTTAGACTGTAAAGCTGGGCAAGGCTCCTTTATTTGCAAATTCCGCTGGATAGTCAAGAATAAAGCTGTTCTGAAATACTGCAGAAAACAAGAGCTTTAGATCTGCTTTGTGTCTGCTCTATGAACGAGCCATAGGGAGGAAGCCAGGCAGATCACAGATCTGTGATATCTGTTTATCACAGATCTGTGATAAACACCAAACCCCTCAGACCCACCCAGAACAGTGGCAGCAACATCCTAAAGACTATTGGGGTGCCACTATGAGTGCTTTAGAAATAGCAGGAACACATTCTTCAAGCAAGTGTTTCAGCTGTGAAACAGTATGCATCTTTGGAGAGAGAAAGTATTCGTTAAAAGGAAAGATGCAGTTACTTGAGGGTTTGTGATCTGAATGTAAACGTGGGCAAAAACTAATAGAGGGAGACAATCTTTGTGAACTTGTCTGACCTTCTCCCCTCCAAACAGTACCCTCAGCTCTTGCCTGAACCTTTTCTTGAACTGTTACCTGTTCCCAGAATTGAAGGGGCTGCCGCATTTTACCAAGTGATCCCCTTAGCCTGTTCCTCCCTGAGAGGGGGAAGAGAGCTACCTTTAGCCCTCATGCTAAAAGGATACATGGAAGGAGAGCACTGCAGAGCTATCACAACAACTCAGCTGAGCTCAGCCAAGCCTAATATGGAGCACAGCCAGGAAGGTATCTGAGGAGAAAGCTCGGACCAGCACTTCCCTGATATTCCTCTTAAGTGGAGGTGTCCCACAGATCCTTCCCCTTGTTTCCACCTGCAACTTGCATTGCACAGCCTGAAGGGACACTGTCTGAAGGTGGAGGTATTTATGGAGACATGGGGCAACAACCAGGGAACAGCCCTCCTGGAGGAGGCTGCAGCCTCGAGCTGCTGTGGTTTTGGCAAAGTGTCTCAGTGAAGTGACAGGAGCACCCACAGGTTTGGGATTTCTGACAGTTCCCACTACTGGACCACGGAGGGCACCTGAATTCCCCAGTGCAGACAACTGGAGCCCCTAAAATGCAAACCCACAGAAAGATACCCAAGCTGGAGATGACCAGCACTTCTTACAAGAGAAGCCAGAAATAACAGACTTCCAGAGGCTGCAGGCTGTGTGCTCCACATGCAGAGAGAAGAGAGAAATGCAGTACCAATAATTTTCCTACTGTTTTTTCAGGAGTATCTGCAAAAATGCTAGAAAAACTGCTTTCCCCATTCCAGTTAAATAAGACTAGCATTTTCTTCCAGTAATTTCTAGTGGGGTGCACATTTGGTTTCCTGTAAACTATAAATTCAGGAAGACAAGCCCCACAAACCAGCACGAGTAGGAATCATCTCAAGATTTATGTGTATATGACATTTTCAAAAAATTCCCGCAAATCATTTATACGGCAGGACGTGTACATGCTGGCTGTGAGCAAGTAATCAGGAAACAGCATTTCACATCCCTGGGCTGCCACTTGAGGCGGGGCCTGGAACACAGCTGGGTGGAGAAAAGGGAACTTATACATCTTGTAGATGTAGCAGAGCTCTCCACGAGAGACTAGACAGGAGAATTATGGAGGAAACAAGCCTTGCCTGTGGATTTGTTAGGATGTGAGGAAGAGCTGCTGCGTTTGCTGAGACTTCTCTCCAGGAAGCTGCCCGGGTCTGTTTGATTATGAGCTGTGCCAGCGAGGAAGGAGCATGCTGCACCTACAGCATATCCCCACTGTTCTCTTGATGACATTTCTGGGCTGCATTCCTGGATCCCCTTACTCGTGGATTCTCTGGTTATTCCTCATTCCTCTCTCATAGTAGCTTGTTACACATCCCTTGCAGTGTGTAAGAAAAGAGCAGCTGCTGCTGGAAGTCACAAATGGATAACTGCTTTCGGGATGCTCAAGCGCCACCAGGAGAACTGAGAGTAGAAGGGAATTCTCTTAGTGCCGTCGCTTACGTTTCACAAGAGCGAGCACAGCTCGTGGCTGTTCCTCTGAATACCAAGTTGATTGTAAATTCCTGATTCCTGGCGTTTCAGGAAATTGTCATCACCTACTCAAAATCTGCAAAATTTTAAATGCATTTTTAGTGGGCTCAGAGAGAATTAAGCATAATTTTGTGACAAGAGTAACTAAAAGCTCGCTATCAACCTGGTTTTACTCTTAGTGGAAGGAGTCAGAAGCGTAAAACCAGCCATCAGTGTGCAGTGAGTCTGCCGAGAAAGGAGGAGGAAATATTCCTCCTTTTGCCAGAATAAACCAGATTTCAAAATCAACCTGAGTAAAGCAAATCTCCAGCCACTGTGGAAAAATATAGCTGAAAAGCCAGCAATTAGCCCAAACAGAATGCAAAGGCTGGTTGTGTTTTCTGTACCTAGGGTTGCATATTCACATTTTTAAACTCGAGGAGCTTTGCACCCATCTCACAACAGCCTAAGCAGTGGTGTCAAGATGGCCACAGTGGCCATGACTTAAACCCAGGATTTAAAAAAACAAAAATCAACTTCTCCAAGCACAGGGACTGCACGATCTCTTTCAAGTTAGGATGAATAATACAGATCTGTTTAAATTTGAAATACTCTTCTTGTGAGCTTTATCTTCCAGCAGCAAATTCCTATCCTCTTTCCCCAGCTGAGCCAAGATGTTCCTGAATATTTTATGACTAAAAATCTTTTTCTCTTTGCCCTCCTATGTAGATTCTCACACCCTGCAGCCCAGCATGACAAGTTCTTCTCTTTGAAATATTGAGCCACATTCGGTGGGTCTTGTCAATCCTTTACACCTATTTTAATTGAATATTTCAAAGTGGAGTGAGATCAGAGCACTCTGCCTGGGTGGGCACTGGCTGATGGTGTCAGGCTCTCTCTGCTCACCTCCAGCTGAAGCGATCAGATCCCTCACCTCTTTGGGCTGAGGGGATGATGGATGTCACAGCCTAATGGGTGAAAAGTGGCGATGGGGGAGCTTGAAAAAGGGTAGATAAAGCATGCTAAATTTAGAAGCTGTTTGTTTTCAAGAATGGGTTTGAACTTTAACTCACACAAAAACTGTGCCACACAATTCCACTCTTCTGTGACATTTTTGTTCCTCAGTTAGGGCCACAAAATGCAATATCACTCTACTATTAATTGTCCATTGCTTTTTTTTTCCTCCACGTCTCCCAGTGTGGATGCCTGGGTCATATAGGCAGGCGTAGCACCCATGTCTGCTCTAGATGCAGTGTAGTAGCTGCATCTAGCCTAAGTTGTTTCCAAAGAAAATTAATGGAAAACACTGGAGATTTAGTGTTATTCATACCAGAGTCAAACCAATGGATATGTAAGCTTCCATGATGGTGTAATATTTAAATCTTAAATAGAATCTAAGCAACTATCGAATGACTATTAAATTTTTCAAGCAGCTTATCCTTCTGGATAAATGAGAAGGCCGCATAAAATGAGATCCCCTGTACTTCAATCACATTTCTTCACTAACATGAAAAGCAGCCTTTTTAGAGGGAAGGACTGCAGAAGAAATGGCTGTCTGAACCCAAAAACTCTTTCCAGGACATACTGAATATTGGTGACCATCAGCTCCAGCAGCATCAGGCCACAGGTAGAGAGCTAAGAGAGGCTGCCAAGAGAAAAAGTCCTGAAACTGAGTACAAGCCAAAAGGGAAAAGGAGGACAGTACTTTCTTGAAAACAAGAAAGTTAAGGAAATACTGGTAAGACATTTTGATGTGAGAATTATGTTTTTATTTTTTTTTTTTTCTTTAAGTCATCAGTTTGTTTTAGCTGGCAGTGATACTGTGAAATTAATTATTTCTCTGTGTTGTCCCAGGCAGAATCCCCTGCAATTCCTTGATAAACTCCTATCTCGTGCTCATGCCTTCATCAATTTAGAATCTTTACTTTCCATTGGAATTAGTTGTTTATGGTTGACAAATGTTATCTGTAGTTTCCTTGTTAAAATGATTATGGGGCTAAAACTTCCATTTTTATATTCACAAATAAAGCTGAACAATTATATGGCTTTTAGCATAAACAGGAACATAAAAAGATTTCTTCTCAAATATTTTTCCTCCCTTAAATTCTCTGTTGTGGTATTTTGGATCCAATGCCTGAACATTCAGTATAATTAATTAAGCTTTCTATTCTCAAGAGTATTTTAGTGAGATTTGCCAGAAAATGTTCGGAAAATGGCTATGCATTTAATAATACATGCATTGGCGACTGTTCCAGCACTCTGAAGGAGTGGATGGCCACAATAAGCATAAAAACTTAGTTACAGTTGGGAACTGTGTCCCTCTTATATAAACACAGCTTAAAACCCAGAGATTAATTTTGCATTTTTCCCAATTACTAATAACGCATCAGAGTGAGAACCCAATAACCGGTGAAAGGGGTAAATTTGCCCAGATTGTGAAGGGTAGAGCAAGCCATTTTGTTCATCAAAAGGTTGAGGTAATGGATGGAAAAGCAAAGAGTAAACATGTAGAGGAGCCTGAGCACTGAAAGAACAGGCTACTGAGACCAGAAGTGCACTCCAGAAAATGTCCTTTGCTGAAATAGCCTCCAGCAGATCTCTACTGTTCGCAGTGATCTGGGTGCAACCTCTATCTCATAAACATTCACTTTTATCTTTACTTTCTTACTTATGTGTTTATTCCATTACCAGAGTCACTGGAAATAAGGCTAATAAAACAGGCTTTGAACCCAAAGAGAAAATGCAAGGTGGCTTCACACTACAGCCACTAAACCATTTCTTTTGGTACCCAGGGTATCTAGGTTAGTGCTTACTCAAGAGTCTGAGGGCTTCACTGTGCCCAGCAACTCAAAAAGCCTTTACTCATCATCACTCTGAGCTGGGTCTGCCACCAAAAATCTGTTTGCATAGGAGCTGTTGTGTTGTGGCCTTACTACTACAGCCACGTCAATAGCCGTGGAAAAATAATAAATCTGGTTATTCTGCTTACAGAGGTTTCCAAGCAATGAAGACATTTGTGTTGCTGGTTTAGCAGCCCTTGAGCTCCCTTAGGGTTTCATTTCCTGGGCCCCAGCAGAGAAGAAATCAGCACTGCTAATGCAGTACAAGAGCATTGTCTGAAGTTGCTTTGCAAGGAGAACCAAGATGCACGCAGCCCTGACCACAGCTCTTCCCTCTGTTACTTATAAGGTGTGATAAACTAATATTGAAAAATCTGAGATCCTTCAAGTACCACGCGTTTTTTCACACAGCTTCACTTTATGTACTTCTTTAACCAAATGTGCAGGGAAGCAGCACAAGGAAGGCTGACATGTTTCTGCAGTAGCGAAGGGGGGATCATACTGAGTTTTGGTGCAAGCATATGCAGCCCTTGTAGACTGCAGCCTGACACTGATAATTGCTTTGCCCCATGTGTTTGGAACTGTTGGAATAGACTCTACTAGTAAGATTCACTACAAAATATGGGCCTGACCCAGTGCTTACTGGAGTTAATTGGATTTTTTTCTATGACATTGGCAGAGATGATTTTAACCCCCTAGAGCAGAAATTGGCTTGCAATTGTCCATTTTCTCTCATTATTCACAGAAAAGAAATTCTACTGTGCCTTTTCAAAGATGATAGCTGAGTGTTAAATTCATGCTTTTATTTTGCTTAAGGAGAATGAATTTCTTTCAAATAAAATGTCCTTTTTTTTTTTTTCTTTTTAGCAGAGTTCTGGCACATGTTTTCAGGGTCAAGATCTAATAATAGCCCTTGCAAAACCCCCACAGTTGTGACATTCATGCTTTGGTGCAGCAAACAATGAGACTGTAATGGTGATGATGATTGTGTTTATTTTTGATTCTGGGCAAATGTCATCCATTCTCCATCCAGTCCCATTGTGGAAAGGCCTGAGCCACGACCTCCAGCAGGATCAGCTGACACAGTTCCACTCGGCCCAAATTTGCAACAATTTGCTGTAATATGGCAATCTTAATTTTTTTCTATGCTTTTCTCACTGCTGAAGAGATCACCAGCAAGAAATGTTACCTTTAATTTATGTTAAAATATTTCAGCTAAAGTTAAGCCGAAATAATGGGTGCTATTGATGCACTTAAGATCCTCCCACTGCAGATGATCTCCTGGTGTCTGTCAGAGGTCCTTCACCTATCCAGTGGAGATTTGCCTTCAAAAAAATAAACACACCTGCTTGCCTCCCCTCCTCTAGCTGCCCTACTGCCCCATTTTAAGGGAGACCATCTCCATCTAGGGTCTAAAGAGGTTATTTTAGCTTCTTCTGTAATGTATTTCCCTGTTGCCACTAAGCTGAGGTCATACCGCGCGCTGGGGATGAAAGTAAAATGAAGGGTGAGAGTAGGAGGGAGAAGGGGAAATGGGGGAGAGAAAGGAGGGACTTACAGAGATCTCAGGTATGTGATAGATTTCTTCCAAGCAATTCTGAATTTGTAAAAAAAGCCAAACCATTTGAATATCTTTTGATTGATAGTTCAATATATTGATAGTTCAATACATTTTGAATAGATAGTTGCACATATTTTTTGAATGTTGAGGTAATAAGAAAAATAAAGTATTAGCAACTGCCTTGGAAGTGCATTACTTAAAGTTAATATCTAAATATTTTAAAGAATTGTTTTGCAGCTCAGCAGTGCCCTTCTTTATAGCCGTCCTACTGTATGTATGCTTACTTAAGAGAATTGAAGTTATTCTCTTCCTTACCTAATTTCTTGTTTTCCCCTCCTTCTTTCATTAACAGACTTTGATTTAATAGTTTTTGCTGGAGACATAGTTCATCATTGTACCAAAGATGGTAGCATCCAGCAATTTATCTGTCAACCTCTTCTCAATACACAAGTAATGTTTCATAGAAGAGAGGAACTTACTGGAGCAGTGGTCTATTCTTATGGCATATGGACCTATTAGCGTAGTAAGTTTATCATTATACGTGACATAAAAGATGCATTACTATCCATTAAGTTCAGGTGGAAGCAAACCATTGGATGCCTACCACTGGATCTCTCCCACACCACAATATCCTTTCCAGTAATGCCTGTGTGGTCTTTGAGGAGAGTTTCCCTTCTAAATGGTGCCCTACAATTAAACGTACAGGGCTTTCAAATGCAAGCCAGCTGTAAGGTATTGGCATCAACATTTAATACTGTGTAATGAGGTGCACCCAGTTAAAAGTGCATAAATTATTACTTGTTTCATATGGACAGGAAGCCTGATTTTGCATTTATCTTCTGCACCACCTTCCACACTCCTCAGATATAAATCGAAAAAAACCTCATTATCTTTTTTTCCCTTTGTGTTTTAATGCAGCAGTGCCAGGCAGGGAGGGGGAATCTTCACAGAACTGTGCTTCTACAGCAGAGGAACAGGAGCCCCAGACAAAAAGCCACCATGCCCCAGAAGCACAAAGGGAGCCCCCAGAGCTTTGCACACAGTCTCAAACCCCCTATATTTTCAGTTAAATGATCTAAATAGCAAAATTACTTTGTGCTGTCACAAGCTATGTTGCTGCCCTAAGAGAAGCATGTTTTGATCTCAGTTTACACCTGTAGCTGACTAGTTACAGGAAGATAATTTGTCTATTGGGTTTTGCCTGTTTCCATTCTAATAGTGCTCTTTGGCAAACCTAGATCTCTTTTTCTTTTTTTTTTTTCATTCCGTCTCCAAGAAGTAAAGCCCAAGAGAGGGTTGGAAAGGTCATTCTCCCTTTTCCTTTCTCTTCTCCTCCACAGTGAGAAATGTTCCAAGATAAACACGCCCCTCCACCCATTGTCCTCGGCCTGAATTCACCCATTGAGGTCTGTTGGGGTTTCACACTAAAACTTCAATGAGAACAGGGCACACGCAGAAGTGAAGAAGGGTGATAAAATTAATCACAAATTCTCAAGACTGATCTGTAAAGATTGAGAGCTCTCTTCAAGCAGTCTGTACTGTTGGGTCATTTTACAGATATTGCCACTACCTTAAAAAAAGAAAAAAAAAAACAACCCAAAACAAAACCAAAAACAGCAAGGGAGAAAAAAAACCAGGGAAAGTGTAGAGGAGGACTAATTTTACAAGGTGATGAAATTGAGGACACCAAGAACAAACACCAAAATCTTACAGTATTTGATCAAACTTCTGCATGTGTCCTTCCCTCCTCAGGAAAAAAAAGAGGCAATTATACTCCACACTGATAATGATGGTGATGCCTTGAGTGGCTACCTAGAAACAGAGACTAGACAGGAGTAGGGGAATAAAGGTTGATATTTATTTGAAAGGCCTTCAAAGGTACACCCTGGGGAGCCAGAGGCTACCTCCAAGATGGATCCCAAGATGGATGACGAGTCACGAGTTCTTCACACTTTTATAGGTTTGGTCCATTTGCACATCAGCATAAATTCGCCAATTAAAACATCAGCTAATAATGTAATTTCTTCAATTTCTCCACCTCTTTAGAGGCCCTGGTTTACACCTTTTGGGCCTAGCCTAAGCATCCTTGAACAACAAGCTCAGAGAGGCTTTGTTGTGTCTACCTGGCATAAGAGAGCAGCAGCCAACAGGCTACAAGAAACTTCAGAGTTCCACACTAGGCAGTACAGGATTTAAAAATATAAAAGCTAGAACCTAAGGCATCAATGGTAAAGTCCCAGGAAGCAGCACATGCAGCAGTGAGCAGTTTTCTTTAATTATTCGTTGCATTCAAAGGCAAAAATTCTACGTAGATACATTGCTTCAGTGTTGACTACTGGAGAAAAGGCTTTTACTGAGCAAGGTAAGAAAGAAAGGAGGGAGAAAGTAACCAATATAATTTAAAACATTCACATTGAGAAAAGATGGTGTTTGGTGGACTTTTCCACTTGAACAATCAATTGTTGGAAAAACTTCCAACAATATTAACAACTAAGAATCAACTGTCAATCCCTCAGCCAGTGCAGAAGAGATGCACAGATCAGATACACAAAGTGTGAGCCCACATCACACATCTGCAGTGCTTGCCTTAAGACATTGCAAAGTTTTTTTAGCACCGATATGGCGTCTTTTAACTTGAGCAGAGCACACGCAGCGGGGTGGCTTGGAGGAGTACGAAGCTGCCCCGGATGTGTTCAGGATCAGTAAAGGAGGTCCCATGGAGCGATCACTTAGCAGAGAAACACAGAACAGCCCTCTCGCAGTGTTTGAGCTGTTGGCAACCATTACAAACCAATTAATTCCTTTGGTCTCTTAAAAGGGAGAGGAATACAGGCTTCCTAAGGACTGCCATCACCCCAGAATGGCATCACATCATTGCTTCAAAGGGAGCTGTGCCGAACATGAGGAGACACTGCCTGACCTGCCCTCCCACCGCTGAGCAAGCCCACGAGCTATGGCTACAGGAGTGAAAAATGCTCCCCAGGTGCTTTCTCTTATAAACTGGTGAAGGCAGGAGAAAATTCTCTGAAATCTCAAAGCCCTCAATTCAAATGTGCTTGCAGAAGCGTCTTTTTATCTATCAAATGCTTTTGGACTCCAATTAAGCAAAGTACAGAAAGGGATTGAATGGCCCTGAGTAACCTTTGCACAAGATAACGCTTGTACGCCAAGTGCACAAAAAGCCATATAAGTTATTTAAACCTATATTTTTTTGTCCATTTGCAGTAACAGCTACCACTGCATGCTGTGTATCAGTGGGCTGACTTGTCAGTGGCTGAAGCCTGCTATTAGCCAATGAGTAACAGGGCTTCACGCCCTCAGACCTTAGGAAGGATTAGCTTTCGCTGTGAAATACAGACATATTGGCAACACATGCATTTTGGAACGTTACTGGAACACTCTGGTGCACTTCAAAAGTATAGATCCTTTACATTTTCCTACAGTGGCAGGCCCTGCAGGGAATATTTAGCATTAAGTGTAATTATTTTCTTTTATGGAGTCTATCTCAGGCTCTAGATGTCTGTACATAGTTGATGTTTTAAGAGCAATACACACAGATTCCAATAGGTATTGATGTACACTCAAGTTCCAAAGTACTGTGACTCCAGACAACATTTCCAAACCATCCTTATCCCAAACAGCATCTCTCTGCTGGGGAGGACCAAGTTTTAAGCCTGCTGTACCCAAGTTCACCTGAATAACAGAGAGACCATTTCAGAGCAAGGAAAACTGAACACTAGGATGCCTTGAAATCTGAAACAAATGGAATAAAATGATAATGCTAAAAAATAGCAGAATATGATGCCTTGTTGCACTAACCACGAGACTGCATTTACTGACTTTAGGAGTACAAGTCCCTAAATGGCAGCTACACACAGTTTTACCACCAGGGAGCTCATCAGGAAAATGTTCCTAAAGTCAGACCCTAGTGCGCGGAGCTGGTATTGTTCATCCTTAAAACAATCCATCAAACACAGGCGTACCCTTTACCCTGCATTACCTACTGCTGTTCTGCCCCCCTCAATTGTTCAGTTTCTTCTATTTTGAAAGCAAATAATATCACCCTGAAAACTTTGTTGGTCTTCTATGCTTGGCTCCATCATTCAAGATATTGGGGAGTCACTTCCTATGCAGGGATGAAAAAGGTGGACTCTTGGAACCAGTGTGGCTGCATGGTCCTGCTGGGGGGCAACACCCTGGGAGTGGAGAACCCCCTCTCCCTGTGCATGTTCTGCTGAGCTCTGCACACCAGGAAACACAGTCTGGCCCCAGGGACATCTGTTCACACCTACGAGCCATGAAACTGCAACATCCCGGGGAAGAAGGACTGTGCGACCCTTTCATCCAGTGAACAGGGAAATGCTCCAAACTTCTCCTAAGTCCCTGGATGCCCATGCCGTGCCTTTCCTCCATCTTCCTCTGCCCTTTGTGGGAGCAATTTGCACTCCTTGCCCATCTCACTGCAGTGGGATCAGTTTCTTGGGCTATTGTGGCAAGTCACTTCAGCGCAGGCCCTACCATCCTTCTCCCCAGCTTAGTATATTCAGGTACTGAGAGGTATGATAAGAGATACTTGGATTTTCAGCTCCACACCTTTGACTAAAATCAACAACCCAGTGAGGTACCTACCTGTAATTTCTAGCAGAGGCTGCTCTAAACACATGAAAATACATTTGAGTAAAAATACTCTTCTTTCTCATTTTGCATTTCATTTTTCAACTGTGTGTTGAGAATGGTGTTATCCTTCAAGAGGGCATTTGGGTACAGCAGCAGGAGGGGTGGAAAGAGGTGGCCAGGAATCCTAGCCAGAGGACACAATGGAATGATCTCTTAGGCCAGAGCGCTGTGTATGTTTTTGTAATTACTGTATTTTCCTCTACTGCTGTGAAGAGTCTTAGATGGCAGTCCCTGGTACTTGTTACCAGACTGTGTCTAACCTAAGGCACTCTGGGTTGAAACCTTATTTTAAAAAACCAAACAACAAAATACTTGGAATTCAACATCGTATATTGTTCCAAATAAGAAACCCATACGAGTGCTCTGCACTTTGCAGGGAAGGAGGGCCAGAGGGACACTACATCCATTTGTTTAGAGCACTAAATATCTGTCAGAGTTAAGGATTTATGATTGGGTCCATCACAGTCAGTTTCCACAGGTAGTTTTTTAATTTGTTTGACCAAGAAGAACCAGCTATTGTAACAAAGATTGCCCCTGTCAGCACTGCTCAAGGCAGTTAAACATAAGATGTTATCACTGGGGAAGAAAAGCTGGCCCTTTATTTTTATGGATGGGAGAAGCAGCTTGTTACCATAGCAATGTTGCATTTTCTCATGTGAAGGCTGCAGTTGAAAGGGGCAAGCAACCTCTAAACTTTAGCAGTGATGACTGTGGGACAAAATAGAGGGCAAAATATTTGCTTTTCTGTTGAAACAGCAGTTGCAATTTGGAGGGAAAAATGCTTAAGGTATCTTGTGTGTGGTTACAGCATTGTTTTGCCTCTCTCTTGCAAGCATACATCTCATCTTGGTGTCGATTAGATAGAAATTGTAGCACTGCTCACATCACTTGTCTACATTATCCACAATGTTAAGTGGACATGGGTGAGAAAACGAACATGTAAAACTTATTACTGTGAACTAATTAGCAGAGGTTTTTACATTTATTTAAATATAGATATTTAAATGTTTCCCTCTGGGGGAAAGGAAAACATTCCCCAGAGTGGGCTTACATTTTAAGATCTAAAAAGCAGCATGCACTCGTGCATGCATGCAGATATCAAACACGCACACGAGAAGTCCTCATCAGCTTCACAGGCATTTAAGCACTGTCCTTTAGGAAGGCTCATTTGCCCAATTACAAGAGGGAATTTTGCCAAATAAAATGAGGGGAGCATCGGCAAGCATGCTAAGGTAGAATCTTTCCAGCCAGACAGTTACTGTAACTCAGTGCAGTGAATTGTACCGAAATCATCATCGCCAGCACTCCGCTTTCACTGTGCTAAACACAAACAGAAATCAGACAAAAATAGGAGGGTGGGCACCCAGGAGCATTAACCCACAGCTTGTTGCTTGGCAAACAGAGTAGTACTTTACACTGTCTCCTGGAGCAATGCGTTCGAGACTGCTGCTCGTAATGAGCAGGCTCAGTTTATCCAAAGTGGGAAAAACCAGAGTATATTGATACGGAGTTTTGTGATTCAGAATGCAAGCAGGATAACTGATGGAGGCAACAGGGGAAGGGAAGAGAGAAGTAAGGATGATTCAAGAAGTTCTTTCGCTACGGTCTAAGAAAGAACTTATACCACAAAGACTTAAATGTCTTTTAAAGCTTTCTTTTTTGAATAAGTATTTAAAATTTTATTAATACTTCAACCACTTTCATGGTTCTTGTTAAATTTCTAGCTAGAACGAAATCTTGTGGCACTGACTTTCATAGCGTAGCACATATCTTATGAAAGACTCATTGCCATCCAACATTCAGTTGCCACTTTCCAGTTTAACTGGATTTAACAAAGATTCCTGTGTTCTCTCAGTCACTTAAGGAGTGTGGGGGGGAAAATCCTCAGGCAGCTTTTTTCTTTGCTTCCTCTCTTTACACTCTATCCAAAAGAAATCAAAACTTCCAAATACAAAAAGTTGAGATTTTTTTTTTTCTCTTTTCAAAGAAAGCTGGTCCAAGGCAAACAGGATTGCTTGAAATGTTGGTCATGAAAATCTCTTGCATAGTGAATTATCCATCTGCGAGCTTGGAACAGAATGCAGGCTTCGTACTTGGACTCATGTTGGTATTTAATGCTCTTTCCAATATACCATTCATAAAATCCATGGATATAGATGATCCCAGTTATTCTGTTCCTTTTAGCACATCTGTCTTGGAAAGTCTGCTCCACATCTTTACCAAGGGGTGTGCAGAAGGGCAATGATGGACCTACAGCAAGCTGAGGCCCCGTGTTCTTATCTGCAGCTATCACACAGCAGAGGACAAACAGTCAATTATGCAACTGCTGACAGTGTGTTTGATGATTTTCCATTTCTCTTCATCTCCCAAACATGTATCCCAAGAAAATAGACAGCACTGAGGGTTCAGCAGTCCTTCTCATGCCTTTGCAGGAAGTGGGAGCCATGCCACCGATTTCAGCAAGAACAGAGATGGATCCAAAGGCAGAGCTAGATGAGACTAAGCTCCCACATTTCTGTAGGCCCTTATTTCCATCTGTTCTCTCATCATTACTTTCCCCCTTCTGCACCCTCACTTGCCCTCATTGTTCCTCCTACAGATGGGGTAACTGAGGTTTTGCCAAAAGGATCAAATAATAGGCCGTTTAATTGTGATTTTAAAAAAGAGACTGTTTCCTTTTTGAGGGAAAATGTCCGACTAATGGCTGTTTCTCTTCATCTTCAAGTAAATAGAAGCCGATACTTTTCTACTATGCTTCCATTAGAAAAAATTATAAGAGGAAAAACTTAGGAGGGTGTTTGAATAGCTTCAGGAAAGGACAACCCAGGTCTCAACTCATTTGCAAGATGCATCTCAGTATGCCCATAACAGGAGAAAATAACCCTAAAGGTGCACAGGGCACCTAAGTAGTATTTGGCAAGTTACTGGTCTTTCTGATGACTCTGGGCAAATTTTAGTGTGAAGTGACATTGTGTTTCTGTGCCTACATCCACTGAACTTATCTGGTCTTGCGACCATCAGTGATTTGCTGAAGAGAACCTGAAGACCACAAGTCACATCTGAAAAGCCACAGCACTCCTATAAGGGAGCAGCTGTACTGTCACTATCACATATCCCCTTGCCTTTCCATCACTTTCACTCTGTTAGATAACAGCTTATTTAAGAACATCACACTGTGCACCGATTAATCTGAAACAAAGGAAGATGGCATTGAAATCAAGTTGGCAGAAAATTTAATTCTCCACTTTCCTTGGAGCCTAAAATAAATGAGTTGTATGACAGACATGGAAGGATAAATGGGAGATGAGAAGAATGTATGGGTAGCATTCTTTTATCCCCTCTTGAAAAGACAGTTTTGCCACATGTCTGCTGTAGGAAGACAGAGATAAAGGACATTCTCATAAATAAAGTCCTGGAGGCTATTCCATTGCCCTCCCACACAGTACACTTGCTTTTCATCACATATCCCATCAGATAGTTCTCATTTCTTAGACTGGTTTGCATTTCCATATGTCTCCAGCACACTTTTTACTACTTAAAAACCAAACAACAGCCGTAACAAAGCCATCAAGAGTTTTGCTATTTGTCATGGCATATTCTTCACGCACACATGCACAAAGACTCAAACCCTTTCTCCTCCCCTTAAAGCACAGCAGATTAGTTTAGTTTGCCTCCATATCTGCGGAACAGCATTGCTATGACGAAAATTTAAATGTCAGGAAGAATTCAGTACTATATTAGAAAATGAGACATCTGCTATGGTAGGCTCTGGCAAGGAGTGATGTTCTCTGATTGAAATGCCCAACCTCTAGTGGGTTTCTACTCAATAAACATCCTCATTGTTGGTGAAATTGTTACAGACAGAAGCTTCCAAGTTAGAGAAGCCAGCAATAAGCCTTGCTTCTCTATACAGAGAAAAAATCTGGCCCTCATACATATAAGTTCACAGGATGAGGACGATGAGGGAGACAAGCAAAGACAACCGTATTTATTCAGAGAGAATGGACGAAACTCATTCCTCTCCTGAAAACTATTTCCATTTCCAATATGGATATTGGCTGAGTGGTTAGATCAGAAGTGTGCTGTAGCATCTGGTTTGCAGTTATGCACAGCTACTTGAGCTTTATAATTCTGTTTCCCTCATCAGGACTACAGTACCTTTTTGTTACAAATCTAATCCTCAGCAATAATATTCTTTAGTGACCTAAAATCTAAAATACAGTTTTTCCTCTAAAGTACTGGTCCACAACTTTTACATTTGATACATTATCAGTGGGAAAGTCTACTGTTGGTTTCACCGAAATACCTAAACACACTTGCATTTTTTTCTCTTCTATATTATACTTTGTTATTTCTAATTTTAAAAAGTGTTACCTGTCCTATTCTTCCTTTTACAATAAATGAAGCATTATGCCAAATAAAGTCTTATTTAAGAATGATGGGGAGTCACGGAAAACTAAAATCAGAGAAACGTTGACTCTCTCATCCGGCAGCAAACACACACCAGCTGCAGCACATCGCGAGTGAAGCAAGCTGCATTGCACACAAAAGAAGAAAAAAAAAATAGGCAACATGGGAATGGCACAAAGAATCCACTGAAGTAGGAGATAAAACTACAGAACTGCTCTATGTACGCAAAGGTTTGCGCTTGCACAATTCACCGGTGAAACAAAAAGCGTGTTGGGATGCAGCAGTTCAGAGATGTGACTCGTGAGCGCCCAGGGCTAATTCTAAAAGGAAGGTTGCAGATGGAGGGTAAGCAAAGAGCTTGCTCTTTGACAGAGATCACGTAACGGTTTCCAATGAAATAGAATAAACGTTACCTGACATCAAAAGCTTAGTTCTGATCAAAACTCACCCGTGAAAGGAGGCAACAGCCGTGGAACAAGTTATTCTCCATACGCACTTTAAATAGGGAGATGAACCAAAAGGGGAAAGTCACTTTACATAAAAATGCAGCTTTACCACTCTACTTAAAAAGACCAGCAGCAGAATTGGATCACACTTTGTCATCACTGACACTTCAAATATCCTTTTATTTCTCTGTAATCTCTTTCCTGATCGTGTTCGCTTCGTGCAGACAGACAAGAAGGAAAACTTGCTCCTGCATTCTGAGTACCTAAAGACCCGCTTCCCTTGAGAGAGAGGAAGTGCTTTTTGAGTACAAGCTGAGAGATACAGATCTCAGATTAGAGAATCTATTTGTTACTCTGATACAAACTTGTTTCTCAGTGGTTTTATACTCCTAATATCACCTTCTGTTCAGTTTAATGATCTTTTTACTCACTCAGTTATTTTGTCTTACTACTTAATTTGCACTTAATCACATATCATTTTATGATTAGCAATAGTACTACAAGAAGAATGCTTCACGTTTCTGTGGCTCTGTTAACTCTGGAATGTTTTTAAAAGCCCCATGAATACCCACCCTGTGTGACCCAGATTTTTGCTGATGAAGCAACTAACGTACAAAAGGGTAGAAAAGAAAAAAAAGAAAATTTGCTATGAGCACCGCAATTACCACAGGATTATTCCCACTTCATTGTCTTGTCTTGCAAGGTCTATGAATACATTTAATTTACAATCATGTTCTGGTTGAGGGTAAGGGCTGAGGGCTTACAATAGAAGAAGAAAAAGCTCAGAAATACCTCTAACTGAAGTTGTTTCACATGGAACTTCGCAAGCAGTTCACACCATTTTTTTAGATGTTACATTTTAATGGCCAGATATGTCCTTCTGATTCAACTTAAGGGAAGATACACGAGGTGACAGTAATGCTTCCAACACACTGCCTGTACAAAAGACCCTGTTAAGCAATTGCCCATCACTGAGGAAGCTTTGACAAGGTGAGTGCCCCTCCACAACCTTAAACAGCACAGAGATTTAAGTCTGAAATCCCTTCTATTTTGCGAGATCCTTTTACAACCCATGGCAGGTACTCAAATTCAGAAAGAAAAAGAAGCAGCACATTGATATAAATTATCAAGTACTTAAAACAGTGTATTTTAGAGCATGAACAAGGATGTTGAACTGAAGTGGCACAAAGAACTTCAGCATTTCCAAACAAATTAGACCTTAACTTTGTCATCTTCAAGTTCTTCAAACACCACCTTTTAAATTAGTCAGTATGAGACCACAGTGGACATGGAGACCCTCAAAGCTGTCACATCCCATGATCTTCAGGCAGTAATGACAAATATAAGTTATTGATGCATGCACAAATC
Organism: Eulacestoma nigropectus; assembly: GCA_013397775.1. NCBI lineage: Eukaryota > Metazoa > Chordata > Aves > Passeriformes > Eulacestoma > Eulacestoma nigropectus. The sequence goes on along the minus strand of VZTE01001006.1, from coordinate 772,295 downwards.
CAAAGAGCAAAGTTCAGGATTCAGACCAACTATTTCTTGGCCTTCAGAAATTCTCCGTTTAAGGATAAGTTTTGTCTTCTGGTTATTTTGCAGTTAATATCTTGGTTTTACCTAGCTACCACTAGAAAATGGGGCAAAACTTCTTTTAACTTCATGGCATCCACAAAGGGCCATAACTTGAGACTTGTGAGACTACCTACTTCTGCCTCTATTGTTTGCCTTTAAGTAAAACAAGCCCTGCAAGGAACTTTTAAATTGCTCCCACCAAGACTGGACTTAAAGGTTCTCTAACTTTCTATGCTTACTTCCTATTGCAACCTAAACTCAGCAATTCTCCTGTCATGCTGTTCTCTGCTCCATAGCTATGACTGGTAGCATTTAGTGAGTTGCTGTGCCTGGAGTGTAGGATTCTCCCAACAGTTTCCTCTTTCAAGGTCTTCAAAGTTATCTACTAGACCTTTACTGGATTTGATTTCTGAGGAAACCAGGGGTTTAGCCTATATTCTATAAACATATTCATGCTTTTGCAGCACTTCAATCTATCACCCTTAAATAACTTCATATAAATGTATAGCAAGGTACATAGCAATTATTTTAACATATAGACACAGAGGAGAACAGGTATGAAGAGATGGTTAAAATAAGAGGTGCTTGGAGGTGAGAACTGTAGAACCTAGACAACATGAATATAAAACATAAGCACAGGGATAATAGAAAAAAATATCGAGACCTACAGAGACGTCTTGGTAAATGTCAGTGTAGAATTTGACCTTTTGGTATCTATCATACATTCACCTGGCTTTGTTTGGGACTGGTATCTGCAATGTCATTTTGCATTGCCTTGCAAATCCTCTGATGCCTGTTCAGAAATGTTGTACAGGGAGGATCCATGAAATAAGACAGACAACTTCAGCAACTACAGGGACAAAAGTCTCATTTTCAAGTGTCTCAGAACCTAAAAATTGCTGTCCTTCCGCATCCAAGGTGTGTGAGCATTAGCCACAATTATATCTCATGCTTTTGAACACGGGGATCCACATTGTCTGGATTCAGGTGCAAAGGAATGCACTTAGCCATGGCACCTGTAAACTTTAATTTTCTTCATCTGACTTCACGGCCTGAACTGACAGTTTTTTTGGAAAAATAGGTTGTTGTCAGCTACTCAAAAAAATGCCCCTTTTTAAAGATTTTTTTTTGAAGTAGCAGTAGACTGACAGTGATCCTGGGGCAAACTTGGGCACTGAACCCTGCCCTGGCCTCTATTCTCTGTCACCCTGCCCATTAACACCAAAACCTGCAGACACCAGGGAGGGAGGGCCCAGCATGGAAAGGGATGCTTCATTAGCCTTGCAACTTTTCACCTGGTAACTGGAGGAGGAGGAGGACGTGGGAAGAAGATTAAAAGTGAAGTTATTCTATTAACAAAAATAGGATATAGAGGACCTGAATGTGCCCTGATGTTGTTGTGACAGAGTGCTGAAACATCGGAGTCCCCAAAATCCAGCCAGATTTTACACGATCCCCTTGACAGAGCAGATGCTGTTCAGACAAGCACTCAGATGGCACCACATTCTCACTCACAATTACCAAGCTTATCCCATCAAATGGAGGTTGAGGCCCACATCCAAGGCGTGTATTTGGGACTACGTGACAATTCAAGTGTGTGCTCCGGAGAGCTCAGACTCTCTGCAAAGCACCAGAGCTGCAGTCCAGCTGTGTTTCTGGGCTGACAGGATTTCACCATCCCATTTTTTGCTTTGGCACTGAGTTTTATAGGGTCATACTGAATTGTATAACAAAGCACCACTGACTGGTAGATGTTTCATAAAGTAGGTTTTTTTTAAATTAAGAGTTATTATAAACTCCTCCCCCCATTTTTTTAATTAAGAGACAAGAACATGACCTTCTGACGCTGATGACTAGAACAGCACACACAAAGGCACTGCTGATTAGCCTGTCTGCAAGCAGGTCCTATACAAACAGAAGGGTAACATTTCCAGAGAAGCCCAGATCCATTTTCCGCAGAGGTATAAAAACACATTCTTTTTGTTTTGTGTTCAAGGGAGTGGAGAAAGGTCTGAAGGAGACAGAAGCTGCTACAGATACGATCAGCTGAAGCTAATCTTGTCTCCAGTGAGCAAGCTGCTTGATCAGTGCTCTAAGTGCTCTGCTATTGATGCTGAAAGAGGCACCACTCCTGGAAACCAAGCAGGTGCTGCAGCACTTCACTGAGCCAGGGCCTCTGGGCACACTTTTCTGAAACCCTTTGGCGGGTATGGGTTCAGTTTTTGGGGGTTTGGTTGGCTTTTGTTTGCTTTTGCTTTATTTTCTTGGTTTGTTTTTGGTTTTTATTTCCCTCCCTCCAAAACAAGATATTCCACCTATAAGGTCTGTATGTGGAAAGTGGAAGTCTTTTCTCTTTTCAAAACATCTGTAATTCAGATTAATATTTGCAATTTGAATTCTTCATTTAGTTGGCATCAAACAATGAAGAGATGTCACGAAAAGTTACTGGTTATAAATTATAGCACCCCTATAACAAAAACACTGGAATATTGAAAACCCAGTAATAAATTTATTTCCTTTCACTTTAACAAATCCCCGTATTTTCATTTTGAAAATAACCTTATAAGAAAATGAATGCAAACCTCTCATAAAATTCCAAAGACCAGCAGACATGAGAAATATGGAGAGAAAGAAGCACTGGACAGGCAACATGGTTTGTCTTGTTCAGTCTGCCCAGCATCTGCAGCCCTTCCTCCTTTCTGGTTTCCACTAACTTTACTAAGTTTAGTTTCTTTGCTCAATTTTCTCTTTCTCTGCAGCCTGAATGTGTTTTACCTTTCTCTACAGATGATTTCCACAGGCTGTGGCTCAAGCCCTGTGGTTGGCTGGCAGTGTCACCCCCTGCCCCTCAGGACTACAACTGTTGGTTTATCTGCTACTGAAAGTCTGTAAAAAACAAACCTGCTTTATTCAAACACCCTGTAAAAACCAGATCTGAAAACACAATATTCAGGAATCTGAGGAAAGAGTGGAGGGAGATGATCAAACATGCCAACTGCTTTTTTGGCACTTAATAATTTTGGTCAGCTCCAGCTGCTGTACATCTTGCTGCAAGAGAAGCATGCTTTGACTGAGAGCTTCTCCTTGCTGCAGCAATCCGTCTGCAATCGATAGATTACCTGACAGCAGGCACCCCTGGGATGCACTGGTCAATACACATGTGCAAGGAGTCTTTTCTTTCAGAGCTAACTGGGGATAAATTCCTGCTGTCCACATCCACCTCGGCACCCTCCAACAACTGCCCTTTATTCACAGCTACTAGGCCTGGCTCTATTTATGGCACACTGACACCAATCCTCCACCCCACAGAAAGACCTCACATGTGCTTGGCTCACATCGCTTGGAGATAAGCAACCAATACAGAGAAAATGAAGTGCCTTCAACTATATTTAGGTCATTTTTCAACTTGTAAAAACAAGTGGGATGTATCCAATTCTTCAAAAGCATTCATATTTAGAAAAGAAATTTCCCCCCCTCTCCAGAGGGATGAACAGTTCACTCTGTGCATTCTGCATCTTCATGCCAACACCTGGATTAAAAACTATTAGTGGTCTTCTATCACTTGATACAATTTTACTTTATTTTATGGGAAACAAATGACATGGTAAAGAAAACCTGAATATACAAATACTGTAGGCCAGATCCTTCTCTGCTTGTACATTTACCTTCCTCTACGACTTTGGTAAGGGACCGCCTATCCTGTTTGCTACCTTTCTATCACAGCTTTGCACAGACTTGTCTGAAGGACTACGGATGCTTGATTAAATTTCTCTATTAAGTAACTTCTGCTTGAAAAAATATTAACTCTGAGTTTTCTTCATGGTTCAGACCACATCCCCTCTGTTCCTACATGCATGGACCATCTTTGGTTACTGATTTCCAGAACCAGTGTGGTGCTGCACCCTCCCGAATGACACACCTTAGATGTGGTTTTATAACAACAGTTTGCTGAGGCTAGAAATGGAGACGCAGAAGAAGCCACAATAAGTAATTTTGGGAATTTGAGCCAAAATGTGAATGGTTCAGGCAAACATGAGGAAGAGAAGACTGCTCCCTATGTGCAAAGCCTTTCCTACTTCTGAAAAATCAGTTAGGTTGGCCACTGTCACTTTCCCGGGCCATCCAAGCCAAGGTGTGCTTGGTTTGCACTGATGGCCTCCACTGCTGCAATCTTTATTGTACGCAGGTTTTGGAGCTCCAAGAGGAATGACAACATTCAGGCTGCCAGAGATTTTTGATGGTAATTTTTCAAACAAAAGAGGAAATTCTCGGTTCCTGATGCCCAGCCCAAGGACACCCTCCTTCCCCCAGACTCAGAGATACTGTCTGTCAGAAGGGGCATTTCAGACTGTTTTGCACAGATCAGAGCACTTTGCTTCCCTGACTCCCTCTGATTTCTCGCCTCTGTCTCTCCCTTCCCTGTGCTGTAAGGCAAAGAAAAGCATCTGGCTCTAGGATAGCTCAGGACCTAACAGTAGCCCCATTCTTGCCTTTCTGGCAAGGAAGGAGGGTTAGGTGCTTCAACAACACGTCACGCATGGGGAGTGGGAGGCGGGAAGGGACGAAAGAAGGCAGCAATTTCTGACAGCGTGTGCCATTTGGGTGCCTGTCTAACACTAATTTCAAGACAGAATAATAAAAATTTACCGCTAACGCAATTTATTATCTATTTGCATTTCGGAATCTTAAAAATAGAGCAGACAAATCATAATACATAATGTCCCCAGTGATTTCTATTCCCTAATTGCACAGATAACTTGCTTGATTAGTGCTGTGCTTTGTACAACAGGACTAGCTGGAACACAGCGAGTCTATTTACTTCAGAAGTGCTCTGGATATGATTAGCAGGAGTGCATAAATGTACATTAGTGCATATTAATGCAGCAACTAATCTAGACTGTGGACAGAAACAATACATATTGTATTTTTCCACCCAGTATGTTCCTATTTGAAAATTCCTTCCACAACAAGTGCCTCTGAGGTACTTACTTTAATTTTCCTGTTGCAATTTGTAATTACCTTAGATTGATATGTCTGTTTTTCTAAATAAATTGCTTTACTGGCAAAAATATGCCCTCTTTGCAAGCAGATTATATCTAGTGCTTCACAGAACACTTAACTTCTTTCTCATTGGGAGAGGAGGGTATGAACTCCTTGCTGTCAGGAGTTTTTTTTTTATTTTGTTTTTAAATACATCAAGGACATTTTTTGTCCAGAAACAGAGCTGCCCTGTAAATGATGGGGATTGTTCTGACATCCATCTTCTAACTATTTGCATTTTTGGGACTTCCATTGTGCTCTCTGCAGCAGTGAGAAGTAGCTTTTGTACACAAAAGCTGGCACCAGAAGAAAGCGATGGTTTATAACTCTGTTGTCAAATGGTACATTTGTTGTGACCTTTTCTATGACATACATGCTAATTACTCACCGTGAAAAATATTTATCATGCAATATAGGAAACACAATAAATAATATTTCTGATGCAATGGGAAAGCCATTAAATACCAGAAAATGGAGAGGAAGTTCAGCCCTTTTGTCTGTGATACCTTCAGGCCCCTGCACAGCACTACAGCTGAACTACAATCTACAGGATACCCACCACCACTTGGCAGAAGAGGAGTACCCCTCAGCAGGACAAATGACACACTGCTGATGAATTCATGTTCCTGAGCCACGGACAGTGTGATTCTTTCAAGAGGGATGAAAACTAAACCTCACCCCAGGACCTTATTTGCAGAATTTGCAGAGATAGACTGATTTCAGTAGCATGTTTCACTTTACATTTGAAAGTGCACTGCCCCCCTCAAGTCTTTGGAGGTCATGCCATCTTTCCCAAGTTCCTTTCACAGTTATCTGTTGTTAATAGAAGAGTCAATGATTGTTTTAAAGTTATTTATCTTTTTCATGTAAGTGTTTCCATGTTTTTCCTACTGTCTGAAGAGCTCTTGGCCATGCTATGGTGACATTCGGTGATTGACAGGTAGCATTGGGATCACCTCCAATAGAATTTTCTATATAAACATACAGGGATTGAACAACCTTCTGTTGAAAAAGTAAAAAAAAAGATGACTTAAACCCCCAAATATAAATCCCAAGAAAAGGACAAGGTGTCCTTAGTAGTCACTGACCGTACAAACTAGACAGGCAAGTTTTTTCTTCCTTCCTTACCTCAGAAGGAATGTGCTTACCCGCTTTATGCTGACATCACAGAATATCTTGGGTTGGAAGGGACTCACCTAGGATCAAAGTCCAGCTCCTGGTTCTACACAGAACAGCTCCAAAAATCCACCACGTGCCCAAGAATGTTGTTCAAATGCTTTGTGAGCTCTGGCAGGCTTGGGACCATGAGCGCTTCCCAGGGGTGCCTGTTCCAGTGCCCGGCCACCCTCTGGATGAAGAACCTCTTCCTACTATCCAGCCTAAACCTTCCCTGACACAGCTCCAGGCCATTCCCTTGGGTCCTGTCACTGGTCACACAGAGAAGAGCTCAGTGCCTGCCTCTCTGCTTTCCCTCGTGAGGAAGTTGTCTCCCCTCAGCTGTAGCAAGCACACACTCACTAAAACCGCTTGTATTCCTCCTAACCTGGCTTCAGTGAGACACTCTGTACTGTAAATTCTCAGATATTTGCTCCTTGTCTCTTGCTGACCGAGTTTCACTGCTGGCAGCCAAACGGATGATGCCCAGATTCCATGAGATCTGGATTTCATGAGATCTGGAGCATGGCAGATTCCTGCTCTGCTGGGTACCTGACCGTGTCAATCTGCAGCCTTGCCAACACTCAGCTGAGCAATCTCATGAAGGTAAATGCCAATACCAGATCACCAGAAGGTGATTGATCACAAAGACTGTGTGTCACGTGCATCGTGTATCACGGTGCCAAGGCAACGTGGGAAAGCATGGTCATGACAGCCGAGAGGAAGGAGGACACTGTGGAATGGAATTGTCTTCAGAACAGTGCAGCCGGCCACGCTGATGCTTTGGAGGCTGCGACACACTTCAGGCGAGCCTACAGCTCAGCACAAAGAGCAAATTGGAAAAAGAAGCACTGGGCACTGTGTTTAACTGTAGCCAGATGAAAACGTCTCTCCCTCTGCCTTCAGAACTTGGTAGTTCGGTTAGAGACTAGGAAATTGCATAGCTTTTCTGATGGGATGCTACTCTGCAGTATCTATCATTTCGTTTTCAATTTCTTTCCAAGAGTTATGGGTCAACGGCTAGAGTCAAATATAACCACTTCCTCATGCTTATGGTAATTACTAACTCCCACTTTATCACAGTGCCTTTTATCTGAAGTATCCCAAAGCATTTTACAAATTCAGCAACACATCAACGTTGGACCTGATCCAAAGCACATTAGGGTTAATGAAGTTAATATACAATGTATTATATGCATGTAAACATTTCATAAATTGCTTGCAATAGCATAATTACAGTTGAGGGCATCCAAACAGCCTTAACTCTGCCCTATAGTGATGGAAACAATAAAAAAGAGCAACTGGATGAATCTTCCAAAACCAAGCTGCATTTTTTTGCAGTTAATTCAAACTAAGACCATATTTAAGTACTTAAATACATTAAATTCATGTGTACCATTGGCAAAGGACTGGGTTTAGGTTGTCTGTGCCACTTAGCTGAACATTCCCATTCTTGGGATTTTTACAGTTTGACTATCAGGCTGAATTTCCTAGATTGAATGCAATTTATCAGACAGACTTTGAAAGAAATTATTAGGGTAGAAGAGATGACAAACACTAGTTCAAATTTAACACCGTATTTGTCTAACTAGTGATCAAAATGAGCCTAGGCACATCAGTGTGCCATCTTGACACCTTCCAGAACACTTGCTAATGCATACTGCCCCAGGGAGTCTTTAAATTGGAGGTGTACTAGGAAAAATACCAACCTCTGCTTCACGCCTTGTTTAATGCTCTTTCCTTAAGTAGTCTCAAATGCCTACAGTTTGAAAAAAGACACAAGTTGGATGGACACTTCACCCCACCTAGTGCAGCAACAGCGCTGGGAGTCACATGTTTTAGAACAAAGACTTTGGGCTTTACACCAAGACTTTTAAAGTGTTCAAGCTAGCAAACCTATAGATCCATTTCAGCCGTCCTCACAACTTCGTATGTCCTAACAAAGGCTCACATTGAAATACCCTACAGTGAGGCTGGGGTTTTAAATGTGGACACCAGTACTTTAAAGTTGCTATTGATAGTAATTGCGATTTGAAGCTTGAACAGCTTGAAGTCCATCATTATGAACAGTTATCTGCTATTTGGAATTTGGTTCCCCATCTCTTCGTGACATTGCTGGACTTTTGCTGAGTAGACGACCTACCAAACATTGTCCAGTGTGGACTTGTGTTTTCCTCAGCACTAGAAGGAAGAGGAGATTGAGAAGAACTAAAAGAGCTGAGGGATAATCAGCATTTAATAAACCAAAGCACTCCCTTAAGTCTGCTCTGGGAGACAAAGGGACAGCACTTTAGAACACTGCGTTATGATCAGTGCAGGAATCTTTCCCCACACTCACTATCTGCTCCTAAAGTGCTTCCGCTAGAGCAACACAATTCCCATCCTTCTTCCCAGTAATTCACTCAGAGTATGCCTCAATTCACATGGGAGGGATTACAGCAAAATTGCAGTTCTTGTGAGGTACGTTGGGTTGTCAGCCTCGGATGCCAGTGCAGATGCCTATTCAGCAGAGGCTCTCGAAACAGGTATAAAACAATGCAAGCAGATGCCATTTCCTCTACAGAAAGAGCTCAGCTCTGGAAAAGCTTTCCTTCTGCCTTGGATCAGGCTCCCCAGGGACAGCACGGCTTTTCTGCCATCTGAAGTGCAAACTGACGCTGTCTAACCCGGCGTGCTTTTTGTGATAGCTAGACTTGGAGCATCTACCCACTGCACAGTGACAACTGCCAGCAGCAACCTACAGCCACTCAGATGTCTGTTCTGAAGATACAGAACATTATCTTGCTACAGAAAAATATATTATAACATTTCGTTTGTCTGGAAAACAGTTTTGAATGGAAAATATTTTCACAGCAAAACTCTTTTCTGGGTCAAAGCAAAAAGTTTGTACAAAACTCCTCCTGTTCAGATTTGCATTGATTTAATAAACTATATGTTGTCCCATCACTTACTAAAATTTTTAAAGTAACAACCTAGGCCAGTTTTATAAAGACTATGAAAAAATTCCCTTAACTTCAAACACTGCAGAAATTTATAGAAACTGTGTGAATGTAAAAGGGATAAAAGAAGTCTTTTCACCATGAAGACAGAGGACGAGGGACCCAGACAGGCTATGCAGTTTCCACACTTGAAAGTTTTCAAGGTCTGCCTGGTTAATGCCCTGAGCAGCCTTGTCTCACATCTAACACTGCTTGGAGGAGGTTGGAGTAGGGGTCCCTTTGAACCTGAATTATCCCACGATCCTGTGGAAGTAATTGTCTGACACAAACACAAGACAAAATAACTTCAAAGTTAGTATGGGATTATCAAAGTATTTGATAACAAGTTCGTTTGAGTCGGAAAAAATCTCCCTCTGCTTTTCAAGCACAGAAGGCCAAAGACCTGACCGATAAGGGCAAAAATAATGATACAAGCTAGCCTTCTACCGTGGGATTATCTCCACTCAGATGTTCACAACATAATTAAAGATCTTTATAAGGGACGCATTAATGAACTACACAACAATTCCTTTCTAAATTTAAAGACTTAACAGTTGTACAGCTTCTACCAGATATAGGCAACACCGGCAAACCAGATTTGAGTGAGTGGAGTCCTGAAGGGATCAGTTTTGATGCAGTTCAATAACAAGGCACGTATAGCTGGAAGCACTTGTGAAACTGCTGAGGGCACAAAGATTATTTCGGCAGTAAGATGAAAAAGTGAGTAGGTAAACTGGTGACAGTACAGTGGCCTGGTAAACTGGCAGTAATCCAAGAGTATGTTTAATACAACCATGTGGAAAAAAAAAACCCCTGGCTGGAACTATGGAATGAGTCAGAGAGTGTTTAAGGATCAGAGTTCAGTTGTTCAAGAGGAGCTCTTAGCTGACATTAAATTAGTGGAGCTTATGTCATCTTGAGTTGCACACCAAGGGAAATGTATTTCTAAATATTGCATTCCAGTTTAGGAACATGCATTTCAGGAATATGGAAACCACAGTAAGCCATAAAAGTCAGTGACAAAAAAAAAAAAAAAAGGAAAGAAAAAATGATGAGGATATTTTAATTACATTGTCAAGTTACTTAATTAATTCATTATTTAGTGGAAAAATTTTAGGATTTTTATGTTTGCTGTTCAGAAAAGCCACAAGTAAAGAGCTCTCAAAGCAAACCACAGAGGAACGGTCTTCCAGTCGTGTAGACAAAGAAATAACAGGAGCCAGTGGCTGATCTAACAGCAGCTTCAATTCCTGGGAACCACATTACAAGAAAAACCTCCAAGTCCCTAGAACACTCTAAAACCAAACAAATACAACAGTGGCTGTCCCTTAGCACTGATGCTCATTTAAAGGTAATTTTGTGAGAGGCACCTGGCGTAATTCTGAATGCAGATAACACAGGTGTGCGTGTTTAGGACTTGCTACAGTTGTGCACACACCATGCCAAGAACCAGCAACTCTCAAATATAAGGTATCCATGTTAGCAGTCTTCAACTGGCAGCCGAACTCTGCTTTACCTTCCTCTACTTGTGATTCTAAACATCTAAAATATTCAGAAGCTATAACCTCATTTTAACATTTCCACTCTTACTTCAATGGGGCTGTGACATACAGCACATAGAATATAAGTGTTAGGAGCAGGCATCTAATTCCCTCTGCCAAAGGCAGGAAAAATTTGGATTGCCTTGAATACTTGGCATTGTGAGTGTGCACAAACCAGAAAGAGCATAATTAAGGTGAACATTGGCCTGTTAAGTCTTTTCTTAAATGGTGCTAGTCATGGAGGGGAAAAAAAGAACCGCAGAATAAAAAAGTGATTAGAAGCATTAAATCTGGCCATTTGGCTTCAATCCCACCCTGAGTCACAGTCTAGTTGGAAATACAGACACTTGATCTCTTTTTCCTCCTCTGTCCTTTCCTTTCCCACTAAACTAAGTGTTATGCCACCCTCTGTCACCCTTCCTGTTGTGCCACTTTTCTGCAGACCTGCTTTTTCTACTCTGGCTATGTCATTATCTTCATTTTAGTTCCTCAAAAATTGCTATTTAAAAAGGGCCGGGTACTTTGTGTAAGCATTTTGAGCAGATGACTTTATAGCCACCTTCCTCGCTGCATTAGAGCTTCCCAAAGCTAAGAACATGTTTCCATTTTTCAATTAAGTAGACCAATCAGATGTAAAACAGTTTTAGAAAGTGACTGATCTGCAGGCTATTTGGTGGGGCTTTTTAGTCTGATTGTGTTGTTTGGGAGTGGGTTGTTTCTTTAGGGGTTTTGTTGTTTTAAAATGGATCTGTTTGTCAGTATTCTCATTATAAACTTCTCAAAACCAAACCTCTCCTTTCTGTTCAAAATAAAAAATATTAGCAATGCAGTCTAGCCAAGATTACAGCTCAAAATATCTATTTATCCAATAAATTCACCTATTTATTTTTCTCTCAAACCCCCAAGCCTTCAGAGTATTGTTAACAAGCCAACCTCTGTGGTGCATCCTTCCATTTTCAGTGGCACTAGAGGCAAAACAAATTAAACACTGACCTAATATCTCTGCTAAATGGCTACCAGAAATCTCCACAGCAGCTGGGGTGTGGGAAATAGGGCTATGGAGAGGCAACATGATATTTTAGTATTGCAGGAGAGTGGGAGCACTTCCTTGCCAACAACTGGGTCAAAACAACCCACAAGGAATGAGACGTCCTAAACCTCATGGTTCTGTCAGTTTACACCAGGACCCAAACACAGAACATTGCAGGAAAAAAGCCCTTCCTGGCCACACCACTTGACAGCTACTTACAAGGAGTGCAAATTTACTGCATTTGAGGCAGGTGGTGCCAGTCCATCCTTGTGGGCAGTGGTGTGACCTGGCCTTGCCCGCCCTGGCATGCCAGGGGAGGGAGATCCGTCTCACCCCCTCCCAGGTATCACTCAGGCTGAGGAGTTCAGCAGGTGTTTTTGCTCACATTAAAGGCTTGCAAATGGTGCTGCTAATTGAATTACAAATTAACTCATTATCAGATACAGTAAGTAATTTCTTTAAATTAAGTGGAGATTAATTAGAATAGCTGGGCAGAACAACTGAAGCAAAATGGTCCCACCCCTGCCATCAACACCTAAACCTGTCCAATTATTCTAATCTGACCAAAATTGATTTGAGGTTATCAAGCACATCTGTCAAACTAGCATTAAAATACTTCAAAACTTCAGCCATTCTCCTAATATTAAAACTTAGGTATTTGACACCTGTAACACTTGAGAATATCCTCAAAAATAAAGAGTTATTTACCAACATTTCTTGAAAGAATGGGTTCAAACATGCATTCAGGTGTTTATGAAGGGAGCACTTTATTCTTGCTTTAGTAGATTAAAAATCCCAATAGGAAACAGCTCCTATTATCCTTTGAAACATTTTTAGTTCTGAAATAGTTATTAGTACCAGAGTAATACTCCCTAGTAGCTAATAATAATTACACCAAGCTTTCCTCAGGTTGCACAAATACATTCGTGGTCACCAGTGACACTGCAGCTTTCAAGGTTATCCTTCATAGCACAACACTGTGTCTATTTGGAACAGAATGAGAAAATAAAAGTTCTAAAAAAAATCCCAAACCCAGTATTTTTTGGAACAGAACATTCAAATACAGCAATTTTTAAAATCTGTTTCTAAAGGAGGAGAAAATGGTCAAGCATTATAAATCATTATTAGCAACTGTAACATTAAGGACAAAGCCAATTTAGAAATAATCCATCAACTGATCAAGAATTTTCTTTCTCCTCCCATATGTATAAGCAGTGCCACATGAAATCACCCAAAGCCTTACAAATAGCATTTCCACCTGCTGAAAAATAATCCATTAAATTCTCTTCATGTGAGCCACAATAAAGTACATCATGATAAACTGTATTTTAATTGGAGACTATGAGAAGGAAATTAATTTCACCAATAACCTTCTGTGATAAGAAGACACACACAGGTAATTTGATGCCAGCTTGGTCTTGTAACTCTAACTTCCCAAGGAAAACCGGGATTCAAAACACCATCATTTATAATCCCAGAAAGGGATGCGGTAGGGTGGGCCTGAGTAACATAGGACAAGCATGTAAAATATTAATTAACACCTCAAAATACCAGCTCTCCAGCAATGAACAATAACCCAGAAGACTGGGAGGGACAGGAGGGTGGTAAAAGGCAACAGCCCTTCCCAGGAGGGCTCAATTTTCTGTGCAGTGATCAACACAGAGCTGACAACAGAACAAACACCATAAAAAAATTATTGGAAAAAATTGTGCCCCCTGCAAGGACTTTTCCACACATCCCTGTTACAAACCCAGAACTCCCCATCGGGAGTGCTGAACACAAAAAGAGGCTCTTTGGAGAAACTGCAGTGAAAGGAAGGCAGATCAGGATTCTGATATCCTCTGGGCTCTTGTGCCAGGTTATGAAATTACTTTTATTCAAACAGCATACCCAGAAGTCGAAAAAACATTTAAGTCACATCTTAGATTAAACCATCACAGCAGAACAAATTTGACTGAAGAACTGGGCGACAAGTGATGAAAAACTTGTTTCTTTCCCTTTTAATCCAAATTAAAGTTGCATGGAAACGTGACATCTGCCATGTCTGTGGGGATACAGCCACATCTTGGCAAGTCCTCTACGGCCTCCTTATCATTATGGAACTGGAAACATTTAAGGAAGACATTTGCCATCACTCTGACAAACCTGCTTATTCCCAACCCCCACATCTAAACTATATGTGTGTTACGATGCAGGAGTAGTAAGGACAAAGTAGATAAACTGGAGTCAAACAGCAGGAATCCTCACTTCTGGAAAGGAATGAGTGAAGATGGAGGTTAGAAGAGAGTTAAAAATGCTAACTGTAAGGCAATTAAAATTCTCTACAAAACTATCCCCGGTACCATATTAGAAAGCGGACCATTTCCACAGCCACTAGAAGAGGCACCATAAATTAACCAAATGACACACTAAAAAGCTTAAACTTAAAATCTGCTAATCCCCTTAGACTCAGCCTCTAACAATTTTGCAACAGGAACTGGAGCTCCTTTTGACAGAAACAGTAAATCATCCCCTCAAGCAGCATATCTTACTGCAAAATAGGTATGTAAGAAACTATATCTGTCCCAGTCGGTTCAGAACAGTGTTTTAGAACAGCTTATGATTATATTTTAGAAGAACTTTTTCCCCATTTAAAAATTCCATCAGTTTTAACGTTAAATCCAGAGATAAATTGGGCACTTAGAGATATTAGAGGTCTTTTCAGTAGATGTTCTAGACATTTTGCTGCCTTTCATGTTATTCTAGAGGCTAGTTAAGCTCATTGTTTGAAGTCCAAAAGCTTTTGGAAATTGATGTCTAGGGCTAAGCTTAAATCTTTAAACACTTTTCAGAAGCAAGATTCATTCAGAGAGCCAAACAGTCTTAGCAGTCATCCTTTTCAACAGGACCTATTTGCAAAGATGGATCTAAAATAGATTACTTTATCCGGCTGTTCCAATGAAAGTCATTTTCGAAAAAAAATTCTCTAATACGTCAGTCTGTTGTATTCACAGAAAGTAGCAGTTTCTAATTTTTCCTGCATACAGCTGCAAGTTCAGTGTAGATCTTAAATTCTATATCTCAGTGAGGTGAGAGGTAAAGAAGGGAAATGCTGAACTCGTTTATTCGGACAGTGGATGAAGCAACAGTGATACGTTTATTGATTTGCTGCTCCACTAATTAACATAGTGCTTGAGTTTTCATCAAAAGATTGAGCTGTTAAGACAGCGTTTGCAAAGTCACTTCTCAGAGATGCCACCTTAAACTAGAGCAAAAGCTCTGTAATTTCTGGTTTTAATTGGTAATGAACAGGCCAATTCTCTGAAGACTCCAATCCATGTACTCGGACACGCAGGCTTGTGCACAACAATGTAAAAAGCAAGCCAAAATAAAATGCTGCATATTTGTTTCTAAGTAGCAAACACATTGGAACAGGATGCCAGCGTGGAAAACAACTCCCATTATAAACATGGAGACATCAGACCCGCATCCCTCATCAGACACCTCCCTCCCCCTCTATGACACACCCTTGCATGACCAGCAAGTGAACAAACACTTCCTTAGCAAGTATAAAGAGAAGAAGTAAAAAACGGGGTCCCAGAAATTAAGAACACATTTCCATTAAATTCTACCATGCTTAACAAGTCAGCAGCTCATTAATTTCCTGAGAGCTGCTCGCTCATAGCCACAACAAACAACTACAGCTCGAACAGCAACAATGCAGAGACAATGCTCTTCATGGTATTTTCATGTCTTCTGGCATCAAGTGGACTGTGTTTATTAACACAAGCTTTTTTTTTTAGTGACCTTTACACAAGCAGCATCTCAGAAGGCAGAAGAGGAGTGATTATGGTCTTCATGAGCTTGAAGTCCAGCTTGTTTTCTTAACTCCCGACTTTTCTCAGCAATTACTTAGAAAATTCTCTTTCATTCAGAATACCAGCACATATCCTTGACCTTTGTTCCTTGCTACATACAGATAATTAACCCACCAAAACAGCACTTTCACACCATGAAAGAAGAAAACAAGACCACTGCCTGGGAATTAATCTACTCCCTGGACGGCAGAACACACAGTCTCAGTTAATAGCCCCAAAAAAGGCTTCTGATAATACTGTCTTATTGCCAGCATTAAGTCATGATAGAGGTCTTGCCCTTACAAACACATCTACAGAAACAGGAGGGTGAGGACAAAGGCAAAGAGCTTTCCTTTCCCTTCCCCCTGTTTTGAGGAAAGAAAGGGGCAGTAAGGATAATAAATCCTCTGGGCTCTGAGGAATGTGCTGCCCATGAAGTGGTGCGAAGCCCAGGGGTTTCTAAACTCGACCCTTGCTTGAAGGATGCGTATCACTGCTCTTAAACAAAGAGCCCTGGCACGGGGCCCTCAGCTCACAGACTGCTGGATGCAGGGGTGGTCCCCAAGGGGAGAACTCTTCCTCTGGTTTCTGTCTCTCCTTTTTTTTTTTTTTTTTTTTTTTTTTCTTTTTTTT
>VZTE01001006.1:724170-756008 GCA_013397775.1 Eulacestoma nigropectus | reverse complement strand
TGTTTTTGTTCTCCTTTTTTTTTTTTTTTTTTTTTGGCCATTATTTCTGGCAACTGAGAGAGCTAGAGGGCCAGGACATACAGAGATACTTTAACACATCAGTGGATACCCACCTAGTACTGCTGTTTGGGTACAAAACCGAGGAGCAAACCCAGTCACTCTGGACTACATGACAATTTGCTTCAAAAGACACTACAGAAAATAATTAAAAGCCTTGTGCTAAGGGTCACTTATTTTAAATTCCAGGTAAGCGTCTTCCACAGAATGGTGGAACTACTCTTCATGCTCAATACAGTTCAAATGAACTATATAAGTTTTTTCCCCCTGACACATTGTAATCATTTTTTCCTTATATTAACAGCAAAATGAAAACTTTTCCTTATGTGCCAAGAAGTCCATTTGCAACTAATTAATTCTCAGGGTTTTTATGCTAGTCTTTCTACTTACAATTTTACTTTTCAAAAGAATAAAATACAACTTCTTTGATTAAAACAATATGCAGAGATTTTTCACTGAAAGTAGCGATAGAGTGATGTTGTGACAAGATGGACTATAAGGGTGTTTATTAAAGTTGTAGCCTCAGGCTACAACTCAGGTAGGATGAGCATGTCAATATTATAAGAAGAAAACGAAGAAAAAAGCATGTGGCAAAAAAAAAAATCACAAGGATAAAACAAAATAGTTATGACCACATGCTGGGATTCTACAATAATCTCAAATACAGCAACCACATGGGAACCGGTCAACAAAATGATCATATCTTCCATTTATGTGTATCTATACTGTAATCAGAAAAAAATCTTGCAAATCTTATCGAGAAAGAACTCAAGGAATCCCTTTGTCCCTCATCCTGCTGGATTCAGCAGTATTTCCAAGGGAGTGAATGAGGGAGGAAGATGTAACTGCTTTTATAACCATCAAGATTTCTTAATAGATGAACAGTGACAAGTGGATTTCCTTTTTGTCCATTTTACTTTGCAGATAGATTTAAAAACAGCATGAAAAAAAATCTCCGGACACTTGAGAATTGCACAGCCTGGTCCAGCCTCTGAAAACACGGGTTTAGGAAGAGATGCCTGCAAGCAGCAGCTTCAGAGTGACATGACTGAAGATCCTGATGGCTGCAGAGGAGTGGTGTCCTGGTGCTAGCTCAGAAACCAAAGCTTTACTTGGTCTACCAAGACTTTAGTGAACATAGGTGTGAATTTATACCCTGGGACAAACCGATTTTGACCCATCTCCACTTTGGAGCAACTTTAACCCACAAAGTAGCCATTTGTGTCCAAAAGGCCACTCACCGAAACTTCCACAAATGCTAGAGGACAGATTTTCCTCCAGGGAGCGAATCTTCTGCCCCAGGTGCCTCTGAGTTGTTTGCCTCAATGACCCACATCTCACACTGGAACCCACGAGAATTTTTAGGTAAAGGATTTCTTTCCCCTGTAGTGCTGCAGGAACCTGGGTGCTGATCACACCTATCCACACAATACTCACCAAACCGAAGCCATCCAACAACCCTGGGCTGTAAAGAACCTTTAAATTAAACAGTTGAAAAAACTTCCTTTCCTTGGGGAGTTAGGGGAAAACTCCATGCTACAGCCTCCCAGAAGCAGGCACCTATAGAAGCTGCTAAGAACACAGCCAGCTGCCTAGTGCAAAAGGATTTATTTTCCTGGCTAGCAGCACAGTTGCCTTTCAGGATATGACTGTGTGAAGATGTCAGCTATTTGTTTGTCTGTCTAGCAGACGTGTTCCTCAAGTGTAAACGTACCTGTGGCCATGCCAAAAAGAAAAATTATTTTCCCCCTTCCCTTCCCAAGTCCTGTTAGTTTTACAGAGCCAACACAACAGCAGGCAAGCCAGATTTGAGTCCCCTCACACAACAAGGAGAACTGTTTGCTAGGCTGTATTTTGTCACACCTGCACAAGCACACTGAAAAGGCAGGTGTAAACAGAAGCTGTAATTTGTCCTGCTGGTGCTGATGCATGGGAAGGCAGAAAACCCAGCTTGAGCCAGAGCCTCAGCTGAATGCACAAGGCTGCCAGGTAGAAAAACAAAAGCATCTTTTCAGTATCAACCTGCACGTATTTTATACGAAAATCACTAAGGCACAATAAATATGGAACCCCACAAAGAACTTTTTTTACAGTCAATTTTCAGAGGAGAGCTGCAATTTTTATAATGAACATGCATTAAACCCTCCATAAAAAAGTTAATTAAGAAAGTGAGTTTGTTTTTTCTACTCAAAATAACTATTTTGCTGTTTAAAAATACAGTGTGTACAGTAAACATGGTTTGGCAAGAAAGATTTGTTGCAGAGCTCTATAGATAACAGAGTTCTTTTCCAGTTCAACTTATAACAAATTTAGACACTCTATGCATGGAAATAAAATATGAAAAAAAAAAAAAAAAGCACATGAAACACCACAAGATCATAAAAAAAAGCAGAACAGAGATGTGCAGAAATGGCACAAAACCCTTGGGAAAAAGAAAGGTCAGATATTTGCTATTAAAATGGATAACTGAAGTGGATTCTCCCCCCCATCTCACATTGCAGCTAGTTTCAGTAGAAGCAGAGGATCCCACAGTTTTTCCATCAGTACTTTGGAAAAAAAAGGTCTTTAGAGAACGGAAGGTTTCCTTTTTCAGTCACGCAGATCAAGAGGGAGACTTTTGAAATCACATTCACACAATTCTGTATTGAGAGTTTCCAAATTTTCTCTAACCTATCCAAGAAAAGAAATAATGGCAGTGCCCTGAAACAGGAGGCAGTAAATAAGGCTATCACAGAGGTGAAAAAAAAAAAAAAATACTGAAGAAGGTTGAGAGAAAAACATGTATGGTTTGACATAGAGACAACCTACATGGAAGAAGAGCTACAGATTAAAATGGTCTTAGCTGCAAGCAGAGGAAAAATTCAAAGAAAAAGATCTACTTGTATCATTAAGAGAGGAGAAATACAGAGTAAACTTCTAAAATGGAAAAAAAAAAAAATCCTAAGCTTTACAGCGGTTCACAGTTAGAAAGGAAAGTGCAAGTTTTGCCAAAGAAAACAGAAAAAATCCATTGGGGTGCTGCAGACTTGGTGCCAAGCCAAGAGAAGAAAAGGGAGCCACAGCCTGCCGCTGAGGCTCCTGGTCATCAACAGTAGTGGATAACTTCCCGAGGGATAGCTGAGAAATCCCTCACCTCTGGGCAGCCAGCACTTGTGCTCTGCAGCACAAGTAATGAGATCCTTGAAAAGATGGCAGCTTCAGTGGTTGCGACAGTCTCTCTATCAATACCTCCTTCCCCAGCTGCAAGTAAAACTGGTTTCTAGCCTACTCAACAGCTAAAGAGTAAGTTTACCTCAGGTATGGTAATGGTGGGGTGGATTCACCAGGGTAGAAGTTTGTTGGGACCAAAATTCTATTCCCAAAACTAGATTTTTTTCTTTTTATGACCACTTGAGGAAGCAAAATGAGCCAAACAGCCTGCAAACATGATAAATTAAAGAGTATGGAAAGACACTTAGCACCCAGACAATGAGACATCCTCACCTGCAGCTCAAGGAGCTCCTTTGACTGACATCCCCCAGACAGGCACCAAACAAATGACGAACCCCCAGCCTGCTGCCTGAGGCCACAACGCACACCGTGCCCAGAAGAGCACGTCACAAAGAACCCCGAAGAGCAGACCGGAGCACACTCCTCTTGGAGGGCTCAGAGTCATTCCTGCGCCTCCAGAGCTCACTCTTTACACCACAGGTACCATCCTCTCCAAAAGCCCATCACACAGGCAGCACACAGATACCCACTTGCTCTTTTCCCGTTGGTTTATTGTGCAACACTCCAAACTGATGAGAGTGAGCAGAGCAGGACCTCAGCTAACACCAGGCAGGGAGACACACACTCCCCACTAAACTGGAAATATCAGTGTAACTTGTTTTAGCCATATCATTTCACAAAGCACAAAGTTTCTTACCAGTTGTCAGGTGACTAAGAAGGAGCTCTTGTTTGCTCTTATTCAGTGTCTTTTTCTTTCACAGGCAAGAAACCAAGCCTGCCTGCCAGTCCCTGGGAGCTGCCTGCTCCAGGGGCCCAGACAGCCAGCCCACCTGAGGCTGATTTAGAGCCTTAACCATGGCACAGAGCCGGTGGGGCAGGTGGAGGCCATGTGAGTAACTCAGCTCCAAAAGGGAACGTTGTCAGCAAAACACTCATTGCTCCTTTCAGGGTGGAAGGGGGAAATAATTCTCTCTTAATTTAGTTGTTTTCCTTCCCTTACCCTTACTCTTCTTCCTTTCCAACTTTATCTCTTAGCCTGCTTTTCTTTTCACATCAAGCATTTTTATAACTTCAATTTCCTGAAAAAGAGTAAGCGTAAATGAAAATCTAAAGTCACATTTTAGATGTAAGTGAAAAATGAATGGTTTGCTCTCGTAAATTAAAACCCATATGCAGGAATTTTTTGTATTTTACCAATTGTCTTTCACAAAACATTGGCTGAAATGAACATTCATTCATGAGCTAATGGGAAAACCTTCTCATCACTGTGCTCTGCTTAACGAGTCACGGCAGCTCCTGCTGGACCAGAGGAGGGATCCAACTTGGCCACATCACCAGCCTTGCTCAGAGACAGGCATCAGCAGGTGCTTTGGGGAACAAGAACAGGAATAAGAACTTACGAAATCGCCTTTCCCTATGTAGAGTTTGCAATCTTTACCTGTTAGAAGAGCACATTCCATGGTGCTGGTCTCTCACAAAGGTGTTTTAGGATGTTTGTGGGAGCCTTTGGGTGCCAGGGCTTCTTCAGATGTGTTTAAAGTTTTTACACATGTTAAGGTCCTAACAGAAATGTCTCTGCAAACAGGATATTTTTTATGCAAATGTTCATAGCAAGTCATAAGTAATATAAATTTGATTAAAAAAGAAGTGTTCTGGTCTTTCTGCATGTAGTTGCTCTGCAAATGAAGGCTGACTGACTCCCCTGCAGGGAAGCACCTGAAGCATCACTGAATTCTTCTTTGGAAAGTTCAAAGAACAGGAAAAACTTAGGCTGATTTCCAAACAGGCAAGTTCAGCCCACAGATGGGGTGCATATGAAGCCTTCCCGCTAGAACTCTCCCCTCTCACACGTGCCTGATCTCAATGCTGTGGTAATTAATTCTCGTGTCCTCTCAACACATCTTCCTCCTCATTACCAAGACTGTGATGCTACTGCGCGGCGTCTTGTCCAGTCTATTAAAATGCGGATTACAGACAGAAAGACCTTCAGCACTTAGAGCTGTCAGTCCAGCACATTTCAGCTCCCGCTGGTGCTGGCTGGAGTCTCCCATATGTAGGGAGCTGAATGTCTGAGCAGGGATCTGTGGCATAGGTATCAGGACATTGTAGTCTTTGGTCACTGCTGGCACACAAGCAAATAGAGAGACATTTTTCTTCAGTCAGTTCTTTGCTATCCTGAAGACAAAGCATCTTTACTCTCTCTTCAAGAAACGCACCATGTGCTTCACTGGAGGAAAAAAGTCAGGAATAATTAAAGAAGACATGTGCTGTCCGAACTTCTGACAGCAGCTTCTTTGCTAAATAATTCATCTTAAAAATCTTGAGAGGTATGAATGAGATGGCAAATGAGGTGCTCCTCTTGAGCACACAGGCCTTCCCAGGAGACCTCCCCTGGCACAAGCAGCTCATAATACCCTGGAGGGGGCACAAAGAGAAAAGAGTTTTAACAAATTTGTCAATGAAGCTGTCAAGTACAGGCATATGCTATAATCAGGTACTTGCATATTTCACAGCAGACATTACTGTGCGATTCATAAAGTACCAGATAGCTTCCCACAGCGAATTCAGGGAAGACAAGGGAAAACATCAGACTCAACTCTCACCATCAGAACTGAAAAGCAATGTTACACATTAACAAGGGTTTTCACACTGTGTGTCCTTCATGCAGGATTGCAGTGACAAATGCCCATGCAGTTACAAACTACATGACATTACACCACTTAGACCTCAGGGAGCATCCTGCCAATTTTCTCTCCATCATTTATTTTTAGATCTGGTGGTGTGCACACTTTGAGTGCTCTTAGCCGAAGGTCACATCCAATGAAGCATCAGTAACAAACCATTTTCCATCTCTGGCTTTGAATTGTTTGATTTTAAATAGTTTGTTATACTTCTGTTCAGGGCGTATGTCCATGATAATCAGAAGGGAGCTGAGTCTTCCAGCAATGCTATTCTTTAGCTTTCTCCAGCCTTTACTCTTATACACATGAACTAAAACATCTGCAGTAAAAATTTTGCTCTTTTTAACCTTACATCATTCTTCCTTGGCTCTCCTGACCTCCGTGCTAGGGATGTTTATGACAAATGTATAAAAACCTACTTTATCTCTTCTTATAGTTAACAAGTAACAATGAATGGTCTTCATAATGGTAAAAAATACAACTAACATTTTAACAGAACCAATCTTTATAAGTCAGGAGTCTTAACTGAAGGGCAGTTCTAGATAAGAATATACAGATCAAAAAAGTGCATGTAATATACACATAAATTATACATACACATTTGGACTAGGTTAGCCTATGTGAAAATTCTTAAGGAGAGAGGATTGAAAAGGTACATTTCTTTGCTGAGGGTACTTGAGCTGATCTCACGTAAAAAAAGTCTTTCAAAGAGGTATTGTTACGTGACAGGCACTGCATAAATGTGAGGCTCAGCTCAGCTCTGTGCAGAGCAGGGGCTCTCACATGGTTTGAATTTGACAAATTCAAAACAGCGTAGGGTGGTTCATCAGGAAACGTGAGATGGGTAAGCATAAAGAATATTTGAGTATGGCCTGCAGCAAGCAACTCCATGCTCGTAGTTTGAGATCTTGAAAAAGTTTTCACAGTTTTTTTTTTTTTCCATTTGTGTGTTATATGGGTCAATTACTTTAAACTTTGGATATTTTCCCATCTACTTGCCAACCACCATTTACTTAACATAAATATTGATTTTTTTTGTCTCAGTTAATTGGATGTCATCTGTCAGACTCTTATGATGCCTAGCTGACCCTGCCAAAGGAAAGTTCCATGCAGATCCTGTTAGATTGCCATTACTTTACTGAGGGGGAAATATTTTTATATCTGATTTTACCTTCTTTCCATTTCTGGCACAAAAGAGGTCAAAAGGTGAATAAAACTCACCTGAATCCATCGTACAGAAGCAGGAGCAAGGGTGTGTAAGATCACTTATAACCAGATTTAATTAGGACCCATTTTGGATAACAAAACTGAATTAAAAGAAGGGAGAAAGGAAAAAAAAACAACCCTTACTCAGTTCTGCACAGAAGATGTCACATACATGAGTATGTGTCAAAGTTACTCTAAGGACTATTTTTGACTTGGAAATAGGTGTTGCTTAATAGAGACTTTACAGTTTATGAAAAAAAAAGTAAAGACAGACATTTTTTTGTCTCATGTTTGTACATTTCTGTTATTTAGGCTGAGAAAACAAGCACAACATTTGTGCTGCAGAAGTATGTAACACTTTACACATTGCTAAGAGGGAACAAACTTTTACAAGTTCTTTTGCAAGAGCCTCCAGCACAGCTGCTCTTGTCTCCCTTCCGTAAGATCCCAAGGATCCTGTTTAAATGAGTGTTAAGCCTGGGAAGTCCTAAGGTGCACCTGCACAGTAACCACTCTTCTGCTGCTTTCTGCTTCTCTTGGTTACATGTAGTTCACCTTATCCTGAAAAGCCCAAACACATCTGTGCCTTCTGATAGAAGCCACAGTCCAGTTCCAATTTACTTTTATTTATTGGCTGACTTGGCCCATCAGTAAGGTCACATTACACCGAGACGAGCCCCCTGCTAAAGAGGAGGTGATTACACACCGTCAGCGATCAAAGATAATGCTAAGGAAAAGTTCAAGGCTATTAACAGCGAGGCCACAACTAAGAAGCCTTTTATTGAACACTTCCTAATATTCTGAGGATTTTATTTTATTTTTTTAATGAGACCAGATAACCAAACTTATAAGGGCACCACAAAACTATTACTGGGTGCCATTTAAATCTTGTAATTTTGCTGGCACCTGTTGTTTGAAGAAAAAAACAAGGCTAAACCTGGTCACATAAAATAAAAGAAGATTTTTGTCTGCAAGTCAATCCACAGAAGACTTGAAGCAAATAATTTCGAAAAAATTTAAAGAATGGAGTGTCACAGCTACCCTTCCACAAAAATAACTCACTCAATTTATGGTCTCCCAATACTATGTTGTATCTGTGATTCAGACAGGGAGAAATCTAATTTATGTGGACACCCACATCTTGAAATAACAATCTTGAAAATAAGCAGGAAATGTATTTTCTCAAAATAAATTAAGTGAAAAAAGTCCACTTCTCTTATGACCATGATGAGACTGCTTTTATGCAGTTTATGTAGGATTTCTGTTTAGTGAAAGAGGATATTCTAAGCTAAAATACAATTATTTTACCAAGAAACATACTCTTGTGACCTTACAAGAATGTACAATAAACTGAGGAGCTGAATGCGATAGACATTATGGAGCAAATAATTGTTTCCTCCAGAGAATGTCATATTATGTGTCCTATACAATGCAATACAATTGATTTCACAATGCATTTCCACAGAAATACCTCACTATTCACAGAAGTTATGCAATACCAAAGCATCCTATTGTGGTGTGCTTCGATGAGAGGGAAGTGGTGAAAATACAGACAGAGGAAAAACTGAGCTACAAAACTTTGTGTGTCAGCATTGAGGGTACTGGGCTCAAGCTGGGAGCTGGCAATGAATAGAAACTCTCCCACTGCAGACAGCACAAGGAATCCAAACTTTCCCAATGCATCTCCAAAGTGGATGTGGGACAGAGAAGTGCAGAGCCTGGCAGGGTGAGGGGGAACTACTGCAAACAGTGGAGAAGGGAGAGCAGAATCACACAATCATTTGGGTTAGAAAATACCTCCAAGGTCATCGAGTCCAACCTGTGACCCAGCACCACCTTGCCAACCAGACCACACCACTGAGTGCTGCATCCAGTCACTTCTTGAACTCCTCCAGGGATGGTGTCTCTAGCACCAACATGGGCAGCTCATTCTAATGCTTGAAAACCCTCTCCAAGAAGAAATAAGAAATTCTTCCTGATGTCCAGCCCGAATCTCCCCTGGCACAACTGAAGGCTGTCCTCTCTTCCTGTCGCTGGTTGCCTGGCAGAAGAGCCTGACCCCCACCTGGCTACAACCTCCTTTCAGGGAGTTGTAGAGCGTGATAAGGTCTCCCCTGAGCCTCTTTTTCTCTAAACACCCCCAGCTCCCTCAGCTGTTCCTCACAGGACTTACTTTAAATGGTCACTGCACCCATCAATATGTTGGGAGCACAAAAAATTAGAAAAATATTAATTCCACTATGCACCTGCAATGGTAATTGCAATGATGCTTCTGGTTCTCGCACAAAATTGGTTTGGAACTTAGGATGAATTTTTGTTGTTCTGGTTTTGGAGGTTTTTTTCCTTCTGAACTGAAATGAAAACAAGATTTCCTGAAAAAATGAAGCTCTGACTCTTGTCCATCTCGAGAGACAGTGTTAAGGCTCAAGAATCAATTGCAGGAACTAAGGCATGGCATATTATCAGCAGCTCAGAGGAGCAGGACGTGTGGTTTTACGGCTGCTCGTGAACCACGGGACACTCACCGATTTGCTGTTGACTCCAGAATTGTTCTAAAGACAAATGAAGCGTAATAACACATCACACCATGATTGCACGTTGATGCCATTTCCTGAAGTGATGTGGTGACACCGTGGTAGGACCATTAACCCGTCTGTCACTTTCCGCATTTGTCTCAATCAAAATGACGGGAGCATTGTGTAAATATGACTTTGGGCGACACAAACCCGGCGTTACGGACCTGACACAGAAAAAGGCAGCTGGCATTGAGAGGAGGGACTGACAGGACACAGACTTATGTTTGAAAGGAGGATTCTTGCTAGAGGACATTTAAATAAAAGATTTGTCATTCCTCTCAAGCAGTTTGAGATTATCGCTAAGGCACCCTAAAGATCGCTGTGACTTTTTAACAATCTGCCTGCACATATTATACAGAGCATCACACTAGGCATCAGGAAAAGCAAATTCCTCTGAGGAACAGAGATATCCATTTAACTCTAGGCACACCTGAAAATACTGCTGCTGCACTGGTAGGTTTAGAAATACTCTTCAGGACTGTTAGGAACAATGTTTCTATAGTACTGTTGCCCATCTCCTGGCCAAAATTTCCATTTCCATTATCTGAAATTCTGGTGGATTGAGGATTATAAGGCTTGGTTTGAACATGGCAATACAGATAAGAACCAGCCTTCCTTTTCAGATTTATTTAAAAAAATAGAAGTATCATTCATATGCATTTTCTCTTTTCTTTGTGGCATGACACATCTTTACCATATAACTGAATCTCTAAAAGTGCAACAAGTGCTGTTGTAACATTAGCTTCTTCTTTTCTTAGCTAAATAAAGATATAAATATCCAATTCCTGTGTACAGATTACCGTAGAAAAATGAAATAATAATTAAATGTCTCTCTGCAAAATTTTCTCCTTCTTGCCTTCCCTTTTGTCCTAATGCATTAAAGTGCTCATGGAACACAATTTTTCTGCTGCCTTCTAACAGATTTTGGTCCGTTAAAGTGTCATCCATTTTGCAATATAAATAATGAATCAGTACAGAACAACTTCTAGAAGTGAAGAAAAACAGAGAGCATTTTCTGGAGCCCCAAAAAATCTGCCAAATGCCTGCTAGGACATTGATATTTAGAACTAGTATGTAGAAACAGATAATAATGAAAACTAGTATTTAAAAGAGCTGAAAACTAATGACAGATTTAAGACTGAAAAACGATAAAAATCATATTGCATTGCACTCAATGAGAATTACTCTGTTTTCCAAATATTTCACTAATAAAAGGACCAGAAGTGTTAAATTCTAGAATATTTCAGGATAGAGCAGATGAAAAAACCTGCAGTTGTTTAATAATTACTAACTAGAGGCTAGAAATAGGAACTAAAAGTCACAGAGTACACAGTGATACTGCCTTGGGGACACATTTTTCCCCCCAGCCTCTGATATCCCTCAGTGTCCCAAAGTTACCTCTCTCCTCAGGAAAAAACCCCAACCTACTATTAATTTCTCTATTCCCTGCTACCTATCTTTTTATTCCCAACTCTGAGACTCTTTATTTGTTGATTTTGTTGCCCAAGTAGCATTTGATCAGGATCAGTTCCATGACCCTGGTGACAGTGAGTCCACCCCAAACACTGTGGCCAGCACGAAGTGAGCAGCAGCTGAGACCATCCCCGACACCACACTCAGCTCTGCAGGACTATTTATTTCCAGATCCAGACAGCTGCCTTGTAACTGCTAAAGGAGCAGGGCAAGGGGGGATCAAGCTACTGAAGTAGGAGCAATGGAAGCGCATGGGCAGACGGAATCTCCAGCTTGCACTGACACCAAGAATGTACCTCTGCCAGGGCTCGGAGCAGAAAGAACAGATTGAGGAGGCCTTGTGAAAGCTCACCTGTTTTCCTACTATATCAATTCACTAAAAAGTTATTACCTCCCCTGAAAGCCTTGTCTAACAAATAATATGTTCTATCTGCCAAGGTTTTTTTTTTCTATCTTCTTTTTTTTTTTTAAATGCCTCAATCATCCAGGGATAAAGGAGCTGCAACCGTATTTATTTTATTTCCCTAAGTGTAATCTCTCTCCCCAGCAGATGTGACAATTTACTGCCAAAGTAAGTTCATCACACAATTAGTGGCGTGAAAGGAAAGCCTATTGTGTACCATAATGGTTTTTCTCGCCATTAGCAGTTAATAATTACCGACACCGGCTTCAGGGCAGGCTCTGCATCTCCATCTCTCTGCAGCTCGGATAGCGCTGTTCTGAGAGCCCCAGGGACACGGGCAGGAGAAGACGCTTCCTGATGGGTCCTGATAAAGCCAGGGCTTTATCTCCCCCAGACCCATGTGCTCAGGTGTGCGTGTTGGCA
The DNA here is from genome assembly GCA_013397775.1 of Eulacestoma nigropectus. Classification (NCBI taxonomy): domain Eukaryota; kingdom Metazoa; phylum Chordata; class Aves; order Passeriformes; genus Eulacestoma; species Eulacestoma nigropectus. The sequence goes on along the minus strand of VZTE01001006.1, from coordinate 743,979 downwards.
TCAGCCCCCTGAAGTCACTTGACTCATCTGATGCAGGCACATTTCCTCCCCACTGGTGGTGTTTGGGACGAGCCGGTGTTTTATGGTTGCAGTAATGACTTTCCTATAAACTTTTATTGCATTCTATAATATCATTTCATAAATATTACTAGCACAATACTTAGTTCAACATTTTATTTGAGAGCCCATAAAGTAATAATAAAGATTGTCAAAACTGGACCTTTAAACTACACAACATATTTTCATACAAACCACATTCTAGTAACCGACCCTGCACCTTTCTCTTTTGGTGCATTCAGCATTTCCTGTGACAGGTACACTGGGTCCCCAGTGAACAACTGGCTCTGCTACCATTCCTAAATTTTCTGCCTTTTAAAAATTTTTTCTACTTTGCGGTGGTTGGGGTTTTGCAGTTTGTTGGTTGTTTTTTTTTTTTTGGAATGGGGTTGAGGGTTATTTTTTCCCTAAGAAATCATAGAGATTGTTGTTTTCTGGTAAAACTACAACAAAGAGCTAAAATAAACCCAAGAGAACTCCCAAAAGAGTCAATACATCAGAAATTTATGAAGAGCCAGCTAAGAGTGTAAAGTTAATAAGCATATATCGAAGCCTGTTAAACCACCATGTAGAGGCTTCTCATCTGGGAGTAAGGCAGCCTTCAAACTACATTAACCTAAGAGTACTTTGCCCCAAACAAAGGCATGCACATGTACTCTACAGGCTTTTATTTATGCCCATTAACTTTACTTGAGCTGTTTTCATTCTCCCGCTCTTCTCTGAGCAAGTTCTCAAATTGCTGCTTCTTGAAACCATCTCCCGTCCAAAGTGGCAGTTTTTCTGTTCCAACCAGAGGGCCACAGTTATCCCTAAATCTTAGTCATCAACTCACTCCACCTGTCCATCAGTGATTTCAACAGGGAATGGGGCAGTCACCCTGGGAGCCTGCCACATCCAGGTCCCTCTCCCGAATTCTGCCAGAATGGGTGCTCCCTTTCTGTTCGCTGCAGTGAAAAATAAGACATGTGGTTTTGATATCTGATTCAGATGTGTAAGGTGGGTGCACAAATAGCACATCCTATCTTTTGGGACATGCTGGGGAGCCAAGAGAAAAAGAAAGCACTAATAAGATTATTCAGTGAGATGGGTTGAGTGCCTTGGTTGATGCCTCAGGATAGCTGATAAGAACTCTACATCGCCCAATTTAGAAATGAGTAATATTCAGGAAGCATTATTGACACAACAGGAAATTATTTCTGTAAATTATAGGTAGTTTTTTCAATGCTTGAAAATACATGGTCAGTGGGAGCCAGATGCTGGCTACAAAGCCATCTGAATTCACAACAAGCAGCTTGACACAGCCAAGTAACTGGCAAATCCCCGGGCAGCTGTGACTCCTCTCACAGATGCATCATCATTTCTCAGACTAACTTTGGCTACATCATAGTCACATATGAACTTCTTGGATGCTTTTTTGCTGCTTCTGACCGGTGCCTCCACTCCTTGCAGGACTTTCAGCCTACATGACTACATGTCACCTTTCCTTGGGAATGTGGTTGCAGAGCTCAATTCTGTCCCTTTTCTCCTACCGTGAACCAGCACTCCTACCGAGTACATCTGGCATGCTTATCCAGCTCTTATCCCTGCACCTGGGCGCTGCTGGGACCATGGATTGCCCTACCAGCTAGGGAGAGGCAGTGCATGAGCAAAGTGGTCCAAAGGTGCCTGTGCATTTGTGCCCATTCCAGGCCTAAACCCTCACTGCCAGCAAGCCTTTGGGAACATTTTGTGGTCTGCCAACAGAGGCTACGGAGAAAGTTCATAAAATTGCTGTATTGGCTGTCATTATAATGGGATTGTGTGATATCACAGGAGACTGATAATTTTCCTCTGATCAAGATAACTGTTGTGCTGAGTGGATGTGAGAAAAGAGCCTCCCAGATTGTGCCAACCTTTCATCCATCTCCCAATCCTCTCTGTGTGCTCAGAAAATGCATTGCAGCTAGTGAGCAGGGAACAGTTAATCCCCTCACTTTGTAGTGGTTCAGGCCAAATCCACTCTTTTGCCCTGTATCACCTTCCCTAAAGCAGTTGCACCCACACCAGAGCTGTCCTCACCAGCTCTCTCCCTGGTCCTTGTGCCAAGCTGGTAATACACCGTGTTCACAAAAAAAGCTGGAAGATATGGAGCAGGATTGAGGAATAACATTTCATCAAGAAGATTCATTCATCCTAGGCTGTTTAGGATCTGAAATTGGCACCAGCGATTCCTCAAAAGATAGATTGCAGCTCTGCAGAAAACAGGGGGAAAAAAAAATTGAGAGGTCATCTAATCTACCCCATCTCCAAAGGGCCATCTGTGGCACATTTGTCCAACCTGTTCTCAAAAGCCTTCAAAGACCAAGTGCCTGTGATCGATGTCTCGGGGAGTTTTCAGAGCGACAATTCCCGGGACGTGGAAAGAGGCATCTCTGGCTCCTTCCTGGCAGCGCAGCTGCACTGCACAGCTCCCACTCGTGTCTGCACAGGCTGTGAAGCGCTATCTGGCCCTGTGGGAAAGCTGGCTGCTACATTTCCCAATGCCAGCTTTGTACAAAAGCAAAGAACCCCCCTTTGGAGAAAATCCTCTCACACACACAAGCACTCAGAAGGTTTTTTTTTCTGGCTCCCAAGAGGGTCTCTGCTGAGCCTGGAGCATATTGTACCATGTGGGAGGATTTCGCCCCAATCCTTTCCATCCTAAGCTTCCTCATAATTTCTATGTCAATTTCAATGCATCAAATTAGGGATTTCTAGCAAAGCTGGGTGGAAGAAAAAGCACTAATTCACACTTTTCTGAACAAAGAGTTACTGGCCAAGAGTTATGCATTAAGTATCATCTTTTTAAAATTTCATTTTGTAGGTTCTTCCTCCCTCACACCAACCCACCAGTTCCTGAAAAAAGAACCTCCATAGTTTTTCCAGTCTTTGAACACTGCCTTATTATCTGCACAATTCCATTTGGATATTTAAAAACAAGGCTGCAGCCACTTCCAGCTGATTTTTCCATAAAAGCAAATTGCTGTTTAATGTTTTCAGTCATCTCTCTCTGCAGTGCATCAGATGATGACTAGGCTGCTTTTTGCTAATCTGAGCACTAAACTTAATTGTCACTCAGAAGTAAATTCTTCTGTAACACTTCCTTCCCCTTCTGTCATCCTGGGTTTCTCATCAAACTGAATTAGCTCGTACATGGTGATTTGTTTCCTTTTAAATGATGCTGATTAAAAAGAAATCCCAGTCTGGTAGCATGCAACTTGGCAATGGCAAACAAAGAGTAGCTGTGTTCTTCCCAACATGGACTTTAACAGGAGTGAGGAACAGAAACATTTCTCCCCTTTCTTGCTCTCAGCTGGTTTGGGGTTTTTTGTTGGTTTTATATGTGTGTGTATATCTATCTATCTATCTATCTATCTATCTATCTATCTATCTATCTATCTATCTATCTATCTATCTGTAAAAGGCTGCGCACTACCCTTCTGTTGTAGCCTCTTCACTCTTAAAGCAGCAGAAAGAAACTCCTTGCAGACTCTCCACCATGCATTGTTTATAATGCATCTATCGAAAGGAAACACAATGGCATCTCAGCAAACATTTCATATTATTTATACCAGTAAGTGCCCTAGGAAGTTTGTATGAGACTGCTTCGCTCTTACCAACACTGTACTGCCTTGGGACTTAGTGCAGTAGACACACATTTTAAAGTTATGTAAGATCAATTTTTTATGCCACTGAAGTGGATTGGTTTTGTAATTAAATTTATTTTCCGTTGACTTTTTTAATTGTTAATCTAGAATGCTACTTAGCTTACATTTGCACCTGGAAGCTGGAGTATTGTAGAGTATTATAATACGGTATGGGAGAGCTACGTTAAAACATATTTTCTAAGAAAACGAAACACTCATAATTTATGGGTAATTACATAAAATATTTTACAATCAAAAGGGCTCAAGAGAGGAGGAATTCTCCATCTCCTGAATTTTTATCTGTTGATAGAAAGAGAATTCATTAAGGTAGAAATAATATCCATAAGTAAGGAATAGATATGTCTCTATCTCTTCTGAGTGTGAGCACTGAATATCATATGAACTCACTAATTTTAAAAGAACAGATGATGTGATGGCTACATTATGCATGAACCTGGTGTAGTTTGCTCCTTCAGACTTTGTCAGCTTGTGCTTTTTCATTCCTCTTACAGCAGAGGTCAGAGAGCAAAAGATTCCCTTGGCAGGGGAGCTAAATTGGATAATAATATATTAAGGGTAATAGGAAAGGGGAAGGGAAGAGGGAGGGTTTTCACCCAACAGCCTCCAAAGATCATTAATGGGAAATTAACACCGCAAATGCCAGTTTGCCTTCTCAATTTTGTTTTTTTAAGTGTGCCAATGGAGCAAACAACACAAGAAAATCCCTGGGGTCACTGAATTGATTTCCCTGTCAGGCAGGAATCATTCTCAAGAAAATGTTTACTACTATCATATTTTGTTACCTTAGAAAGTCCCAAGAAATATTTCACTTGAAATAGCAAAAATCATATTCTGCTATTATGAAATGTATCTTTTTAATATTTATATCTCCCCAAGTGATGATCTCCCGACATTGGGGACAGGATGGTAGGTACATAGACTGCTGCCAGCTCCGTTCCTTTTCAACTCAGGAAAACATTCTCATTCAGAGCAGCACTTAAGTAAATGTTTAAGTGTTTTCTTGAATTTGAACCAAAAGTGTCACTTTCTAGGTGATACATATTTGGCTTTTTTAAACTTTATATTTTTTTCCCTACTCTTCTTCCAGTTTGGATTTTTTTGTTTTGTTGTTTTTAATTTTTTTTTTTCCATGTTGCTCATCTCTGACACTCCTCATTTTTTTCTTATCAGCATTCTGGTGAATGTGTTTCCAGAACCAAAGGGATAGTGGTCACCACTCTCATATCCACTCACTTTATTAAAAAGTTCAAAATTTAATTAAATCCATTCTTGCTTTTAGCCAAAAGTCAGGCCAGTAAGAGAAAGAGCATGACTTTGAAACATCTCTTATTGATGCATTTCATCCTCTAAAATGATATAAATTAAATGAATGAGAAACTCTTTTTCTCCTTAGAAAGATATGGAGAGTTGAAGCAAGGACAACTTTTACAAGCCTTCTTCTTGGTTATTTAGAGTTCAGAAATTCTGACTTTTAGCATCCAAGCAACTTTTCCAAAGTGCCTTCCTTGGCAGAAGCAAGAATCTCAAAATTGTCCGGCATTCTAAAGATATAATTTACAAAGATACAGTATTAGATCCTCAAAAGGAGGAAGTCACCAGCACATTGGATGCTTTGGGAAACCTGTCTCAAGCATGACAATTGGCAGGCTAATGGTGCACTGCTCACTTTCAGACTGGAACCAGCTCCGTGTGTGTCTCCAGCTGCTATGTTTGTCTGACTGCAGCGTTAGAAAGAGCTGTGTAATTGCAGTGCAGATGTATCTTCAATAACATGGATTATTCACCAGCCTCCAACACACAGCTTCTAAGACACTATATGGAAATTGTTAAGGATTATATACAAAGATAGTAATTACTAACAACACCTGCTGAGGTCCTCTGACAAAATCCCACTTACAACAAGGTTTTCGGAAAGATTTCACCGTCTAATTACACACAGGCTTCTGTATGTAAGCAATAATCCTTGCTGGGAAAAGGAGATGAGGATTCTCTGTTGACTTCCCAGCTGCTGTTCCCAGTGCTGAGCAGGTTTGCAGCAACAAACCCCAAAGTTTTCTATTCAGTAGAGAATCCATGTGAAATTAACATAGCACACAAAAATAACCCAAACTATCCCTTCAGAAGTAATACCTTGGAAATAAGAACTGGACACTTCAAACCAATTTGACCTGCATGAGTAAGTGTCTTTTTAGATAGTAATAAGGTGTCTAGTCTCTCCTTTCAGCTGTGGATGTTCTGGAGAACAGTGAGCTCATAAATCTGTAATACACATGCAGGCTGCATTAGAAGTCTCGTGGGGAGAAAGAAAATGATCAAATTGGGAATTTTTTTGTTTTAAACAAAGCCAAAGCACACACGTGCTCTGCACGTCTGCATGGACAGGGACAGCTGGGCATCACACACCAGGTAAGAGGCCGGTATAGATGCTGTAATGTGCTTAACCATCATATATCAACCTGAATTCAGTCTGGGGCTGGCTGACAGACAGAACTTGAGAGATGAAGGACACTGGACTCTTGCCTCTGCCTGGGGCAGAAGGAAGAACCTTCCCCTGAAGTGCCCCTGCGAAACAGAGAGGATACTCTGGGGCTGGGGAAAGAAGAGGATGTGATTAATGGACAGGCTCCAGAAGGCCACCATGCAAAGCTGATCCAGCCATCCACCTCCCTTAGAACCAGTGCCTCCAGGAAAGCACATAAAGTATCAGTCATTATGGGGCTGCCTTCCAAGAGGCACCAAAACACCCATTTACCGCCCAGACAATTTGTCTAGAGTTTGCTGCCTACCAGGTGAGCCTGGTGAGAGCTACAGAGCATCATCTGCTACTCCATGTAGGGTCTGGTGATACTGCAACAAGACAGCTCAAAACCCAAAAGAGATAAGGTGTTCCTCAGATCAATGCTAAAAGGATCAGGAGCAGAGATAATGGTCCCCTCTACCCTTCCAGTCAAGAGAAGTGGTGCAGTAGATGCCCTAGAGGGAAGGGATGCCATCCAGAGGGATCTGGACAGGCTTGAGGAGCGCATTGTGCAAACCTCCTAGAGTTCAACAAGTCCAAGTGCGAGGTCCTGCACTGGGGGCAATCCCCAATATCAATACAGACTAGAGCATGAAGGGATTGAGAGTTTTTATTTAAATCTTAAAAAAAAAAAAAAAGGAGATAAGATCTTGTTTCAGTAGGGGTTGCCAAATAAATTGCTTGTGTGTAACTGAAAAAAAGAAGGCAGTATGAAGGATTTTCTATGTCTGAGTAAAGATAGTGGCTCAGAGTAGCATCCACTCATGATGAGTAAGAACCATACAATTTTCAGTGTCTCTGACCGGAAAATTTGTTAAAATAGTGGTAACACAATTCTTAATTACAATGATTATACAAAATAGTATAATAAATCCTATTAGACAAAAAAGTCAGGGTGTTCTGTTTTTGAAATCCAATTTAGTCTAGTGAATAAGAAAAGCGATCTTTTGTCTCTAACAACTTGGGGGAAATAAACTGGATTTTAATTAGAAAAGAAGTATGATGAAATTAAAACTAAGGAAGAACAAGGCCTTAACAAAACTATCTGAAGTGTTTAAAAAAAAAGTGTTTCCACTTTTTAATTGTATATTGAATTAAGGAGCCCATAGTTATTATATAAGGAAGATAATTACAGGAAAATATTCAGCTGGAGAAATGCTTTAGAAGTCAGCTGGGATATATTCCTCAGGTTTTCGTTTATTCCATGGAAAGCATCCACAGTTGCCTGTGTGTTTGTGCAGGAATGACCCTCTCCTGAGCTCAGCGTGGACAGCTGCTGACAAACACCTCCCGCATTGTCTGTGCCACAGCTCACAGTGCCCAGCCTCCTGCCCCTGCCCTGTCGACAGGAGATCAGGAGATAAAGCTGGCTGGAAGAAGGGGATGTGTGTTTTCCACAGGAGATGTGACAAGTGGGGTGGGGTGGCACCGGAGGAAGTTCAGCAGGCTGAAACAGTCAGACATCGTGCCATATTTTGGCAAAGAGCTCCACCAAGTAAAGGTCCTGGGAAGGAAAGGCACTCTGCGTGGCCACAGTGCCTGGTCCGCAGTGTGGGCTGGCTGGGAGGGGGGGAGCCAGGCAGGGATGCTTGTTTGTGTGTGAACAGGCCTGCAGAGCACAAATTCATAGAGAGCCAGCCACAGACTCTTCCCCATGAGCACATGGCAGGGTTGGAGCCTTGCAGAGGAACAGGGCGAGAGGGAGATGAAAAAAGAGGAAAAAAAGAAAGACTGATGAAGAAAAACAGCCCATGGAGCAGAAACATTTTTGGCTAGAAAGAAGGAAGACTTCTTGCTGATACACAATTTGTAGGAGCATAGAAAGGCCTGGGTTGGAAGGGACCTTAAAGATCATCTTGTTCCAACCTCCAATTTGTCTTCTTCTGTGCCAGTTCTTCCCCTTCCACAAAGATCCTGGATGGCAAATATTCTCCAGCTGGCCATCAGACCTCCTCTTTCGCAGTTTCTTTACCTTTATTAGCCACAAAAGCAGGTTCTCTGTTGCCTTAATTCACAAAGGTTTTAACAAGCCAGGCCTAAAGAGAAAAGGCAGGGAGAACATCGTCTTGGGCTTACCAAGCTGAGGGTGTGCAGCCTGCTCGCACATCCTTTCCCAGTTCCATGCTGCTCTCTATCTGATAAACTTTGCTTTGTGGAGGAGATAAGAAAATCAGAGAAATAAATCTCTCAGAAGAGAAGCTGAGCACACTGTCTTCTGCAGGCACCATCTTGTAAGTATTCACACTCTAAGCCTAAATATTTGCCTCTCCATAATGGCATCTTAGGCAGATTTACAAAGCCAGGGGACCAGCTCCTGTTTCATTAAACAGGGTGTCCTTCCCTTTCTCACCATACTCTCTCCAGACTGTATTGATTCAGACAACACAATTAGCGCTGACTAAGATTAAATACAGTCTCAAAAAACACTTACTTTTTTGTCTCATGACACAAAGGCAAACTGAAGATCCCTATGATTTGTACTGTAGCAACATAAAAATAGAAAAGAAAATTCTACAAACATTTATGGAACCTTTACAGTTCTATGTAAATCAAATATGAACCTGAAGTCCTTTGGGCATCTGATAATGTCTACAGTAATTTCCACAAATAATTGATTTATGCTGTTTCAGGGAAGGGTCCTTGGAGCAAGGACCATTTACCCTTAGGGATTCAGAACTGCTTAGTCAGACAACCAAGTGGAAGCAGAATTCACATTTAAACTCTGTACCCAGCAACTAAAATGTGGAGCTACAATTTCTTATACCTTTTGTCTTCTTAGAAATAAAAAACCCCACAACAATAACAACAAAAAACACAAACCCAGCAAAAAAACCCCAACAAACCAAAAAACCCGACAAAAAAAAAACCAAACAGAAAAAACTAAAGCACCACACAACCCCCAAAACCCCCAGAGCTAGAAGTCTTTTGTTTTGCTTGCGTGGATGGAAGCTCCCCACCTCATGGATTTACTGACTTTAATATCTTACCACAAATGCCTATTGACAAGTAATAGGCCTTTTTCTGAGGGCTCTGTCCTGTTACCTGCTTTTCTATTGCCATCCTGACAGGATTCTATGTGCCCTTTAGCTCTGTTTCTGCTAAAATATGAGGACCTCATGAGAGCAGGGCTCCCCTGGAAGCAGCAGCCACTGTCGGTTGTAGCGTTCTCGCATGGATGATTTCTGCCACCGAACGCAAACTCTGGCCAAAAACAGCCTCCACAAGAACGAAGACTAGCCACAAAAATGACACCTTCTAGCAGGGATGACATGTACTCAGCACTGCAGCCCAGCCTGCCAAGCCTCTGGTGCTGGGAGCTCAGCTAGCAGGTTTGCCTGCTCTACCGGCACGGGCATTTTTCCTGTCAGGATTTTACTGCTTTCCCAGCTGAAGCGTACACATGGTTCTCCTTCTCTCCACTACAAGTCACTCCGTTTTAATTTGTGCAATTCAGATTTTTTTGTCAGTGCCTTGTCATCGCTTTGTCTTCAGAATGCTTGAGAAACATTAATGAAACGCTAATTTGTGAAAAAAATAAGCATTTAATTTAGAAGGAAGGGAGTACATTTATACTGGTAGCAATGCAGACAGGCATTGGTCGTCATCCTACCTACCACCTCACCCAAACTGTGGTCTCCTTGAATTAAAAAACAATGGGAGATTCACCATCAGATTCATTAAAACATGTTCAAAGATATATTTTCATGTCCTCTGATGGGCCTTTCTCCATTTCACTTCTTTTTCAGCCATTCAGGAAGAAGCATTAGTGCAACCTCACAGAAAGTTTACAAGTTCTGGTCCAGGGACATCGGTGTGCTGTGTATGTCCAAAGAAATTGCTGGAGGACATTTAAGTGTTATTCTTGCTTAATTACCAACTAAATTAAAAAAAAAAAAAAGACATAGAGAAAGGAAGGAAAAGGCTGTAACAAGCACCCAGACAGGGTAGCAGATGGGAAAGAACAGAGCCTCTACAAGGTCATACAGAGCAGGTGGCTGTTTGTTTACAGACTCCCATTTTTAGGAGAATATGTATTTTGCAGTGTGAATTACAGAATATCCCCTATTTATTATAAAGGAGGACTAGAACAACTCATCTCCTCTATTATGCTTCGTAGAGGAACCTGTGCTTGGATAGGAAATGATTCTTTCAGGTTTCTGTATTCCTCAAGAGAATCTTAAAAGAAAAGTCTGTGATTCCCAAGCCAGCAAATCTCCCATAACTGGTACCACCATTGTGCTGTTGGCCTTCCCTGTGTCTCAAACCCACACACATCCACTGCCAGAAACCAAGCTATTACAAACAGGAGGTTCATGAACCTGAAGCCAAAGTCTTCTAATTAGACTCGAAAATTCATCAAGTACAGAGACTAATTCCTTATTAGCATTAAAATCAGTACAGCACTAATGACTTGAGCAGAACAACCTATATTGCCACTACTTCAAATTTTTATCATTTTGAGGCCAAAACAAACCAATATGTAGGTCTATTTACCTCTTCCATAACACAGCTAGCGGAACTGCCCTGGGAATCCTCCATCAGGGATGAATCCAGCAGAATTTGTTTCAGTGCATCTTGAAAAATTACTTCATGAAAATTAAAGCATCCTGATCGCGGGGATCAATACAAATCCTGCTCAAATGCCAACTGTTTTGACACAGACCAATCTTTTTTTCTGAGAACCAGCACAGAACCTTGACATGTTGCAATATTTGCTAATATAACAAGGAAATTATCGCACAAGTAACATCCATGATGGACAAAGGCAGAAGGTAGCTGACAGATCACTGGATTTCTCTAATGCACATCAATGCAACAATCATTAGGTTATTTTGCAAATTTCCTAATAAAATATTTAGTGCACAACAATATAGAAAATAATTAAACCAAGCTGCCAAAAGGAAAGGAAAACACTGGACGCCTGCTACATGATTTTATGTGTGTTGCTGCTGTTGTTCACAGAATGGAGCTCCACTACCTGAACACAGCAGTCCTCCCTTGTCCTTCAGTGACTTAGAGCCAAGAGCTTGGTTTCTCAAAATACTTGTTATTCGAAGGCCTCCATAGTCAAATACTGTTGAGAAAATTAAGACAGCGAGACTACAAAACCAGGATTTATTCCACTGAGGTCCAAGCTCTGTATAGGAGCAGAAAGTTCCTTATAGCCGCTCTAAAAAGAGCCTCCTTCCCTTTCATCAGCCCCTTTTTCACTTCTCACCACCCCAAACTGGCATTTCCTACCCACAGGCATTTCAGATCCTGCTTTACCTTCTCATTCATATTGTCTTACTCCATCCTCTTTAAGATTATCACTCATCTTTGGCTCCCTTTAAGGATAAATCCTCCCAGCTGACATAAACCCACACATCTTCACTGAAATCAGAGAGCCTTAATCAGTTTAATCAGATGAGGAATTTACGCTTTCTGCCTGCTTCTTCTGCTTTTTCCAGTTAATTCATGCCTTTTGAAGGGATGGATCCACCCTGTTTTCTTTCATCCTGTTTCTTAAGGAGCTTCCCAGTATTTCTTGTCACTGCTAGTTTTTCATCTACCTCAAAACCTGTTCTCCAAAGTCTGCTTGTTTCCTTCAGTCCTCTGTTCTACTAATATTCCAACAAAAATATTCTGAATCACGTAATCAATTTCTTTATTTTTAAATGTTGCTATATTAATAAATGACTATAAATGCATTGTTGGAATTATATGTATAAAAGTTTCCTTTTAAACAAAATACACGAATGGAATATAGTCTACATTGAATGTTTCCTTTTAGAGGTATTGAAGGAAGGAGAAAGGCTGCTTTTCTTAATGTGGGTGGTAGAACTGAAAGAAGATGAGAACTTCTCCAATCTGGAAGAAAAACTTGTTTGCCATCCTGAATGAACACTTATGCTACCAGCAGTTATTTTTACCTAGCCCATCGTTTTACAGCTGGGAGAAGCTAACAAAATCTACTGAGAATTTGGGGTTTGGGAGACAGTGGCTCCGTGCTATAACATTTCAATACCCTGCATTCTACATAACTGATCATGGAATACAAATCACACACTCTTCTGTGGCTCTGTCGGAGGTAGAATGCCAGCCTCTCAAATCAGCACGCTGCAGAACACTTTTACCACCAGGAGCAAATTTAGTTGCACATGCTGGTGCACCGTGGGCGGGGAGCCAAGAGATCGTCCCCCGCCACACACACGCAGTCAAGTCAGGAAGTGTGGCATTCACACATGGCTTAGTGCTGCATCTGGAAACACGCCCCAAAAACTCATGCTGGGCACCAACTCTGAAACACTTTTAGAAGTAGTTTCTGGAAATGCTGTTGTTTCAGTAAATAGCGTGAATTGAGCGCTCTTATTTCCTAAACCACAGGAAACGGTGCCTTTTTAAAGCTTGGAGCGTAAGCTGGCACAACTACTTTCCGCAAAGACAATATTTTTAAGGATGGGGGGTTTTTGCCTAAATTTTTCCAGGTACAGCAAGTTTTTCATTATGAAGAAGGGTCTCTCTATCAGGAACCATACAATCATAAAAAATAAAACCTATGGAAGTTATTTCAGTACGCTGTGCTCTTCAGCTGATGTCAAATGTTTGCAGACTGTGGATTCAAAATTTGACCTACCAGAAAAACTAGCAGAGGTCAAAGTTTTTGTTCACACAGCCCCAGTGACCAGTGGCTAGCACAGCAAGGCAAGTCAGGCAGGGGTAAGGATAAAAAGTAGTTCTCTCTCTCTTCTCTATCTGCCTGGAGGGAATGAAGACACCTACTTTTGCAGCTCCAGTGTTCAAATCCTTTTTGCTTTCATGTGGTTACTGTGAATGTGCTCTGGAGTATTAAATGAGAGGAAGGCATTACAGTTTTTAGCTTTGATGCCCTATTAAGATGAATATGCACCTAATGAGCTGAGAAATTACCATTGCTGCTTTTTTTTTGTGCTGCTATACAAGAGTAGCTAATCAGGACAGGGGCACGCTCTTTGTGTTCCTAACCCAACAGCAATGAAAGTTAGAAGATCATATTCAAACATATGTTTAATGCAGCAACAATAAAGGCAATAATAGCTTCTTCTATGAAAGGAGGACTAAAAGGACATTTCTCTTTTTTTATTTTAATTTTTTATTATTATTTTAAGAGCTACAGTAACTATCTCTTGCAGTTCAGATGTTGTTTGGCACAAAACTTGAGGGATAGTATTTGTAAACCAGCTATACCAATTAAAATTGTAAACATTTAAATGTCTTAAGACAAACAGCAACAAAAATAACCATCACAAGTGAAACAAGTGATTATTCTGGGAGAAAAAAAAAAAGGCAGTTTTAGGTTAATAGCAACATTTGAACTCTATCAAAGCTCCTTAATGTGGTGAGTTAATCCTGTTGTAATTTGAAATATGTCCTTGTTTCTCAAGTCAGGCTTCCTAAGAATGAGGCTGTATCTAATGACAACAAGAGAAGATAAAGCCAATTATATTCCAGTATTATTGACTAATATTTCCTACTTGTCAACTGGAGTGTGGCAAGCCTTATTCATACTGTGATGTGTGATCATGGATATGAATCTCTGTTTTCTCCCTAAGGGAAATCTTGCAACAAACAGTTGACAAAGCAACAAACAATTTCGAAAGTAACAAATTAAAAATCTAATAAATATGAAGCAAAAAAAGAACGTGGGAAGTTTGGCATTTCTTTAGTGCCTAAAACAAAACACAAGTTACCTTTCAAAGATACCTTGGTGGAAAGTACTGAAGTAATGAAGAGAACACCACCATGCTGACACCTTGCCAAGGTTCATGTCCTGGAAGGTTTCACCCCTGTGAGCCCCACAAATGTTTTACCAGGTAACTTTACTCAGGTAGTGAAAGGTTTATGGGCCTGAGCTCAGTAACAGCTCCCAAGTCCTTGCACAGTGGCAAAGCAGAAGTTTGAGTAATTGCAGCTCCTGCGTCAGATGTGATAGGCCAGGAGCTCTCTGAACCAAACCTTTATAGTGGTTTCACTACGTTCTTGTGAAGAAACCACAAGGAAGTGGGCTCTCCCCTCTGCTCCTGCAAGCATTCGTTTCCAGTGCTTACTGGAAATGAAAAAGGCAAGATGGTGTTTGCTTAGGAGTTTTTTTGTATTTTCGTCAAGAAGATGTTGCTCTTCTTATGTACCACATTTATCCTATGGCAGAGGTGACATAAGAAAATTTCCCTAAAGTCTCCTTTTAAAAAAATCATCAAAGTCCCAGAAGATCTGGTAACCTTATAGGGAAAATAACAGTAAGGATGACTCATCCCTGGTTCTCTTTGATGCTTTTTGCCTTCTAGAAGACGCAGTCCAACATTTTGCAAGAGAATTTTCCCTTTGATAGAAGTATTACTGCAAAATGTGATCCAGAGGATTATGTTTTTAGGTAGTGCTAGGCCCTTAGTTCTTCACTTACACTTGTGCCAGCCCTGTAATTGTTATTAGAATTTTGGCCAGCCTCAGTAAGGACTCCGGCATGGGACTACCCCGCTGTTCACGTAGCCACAGCACATCCTCGTGGTGGGTTTGCTTGGGGAGGGACTTTGAAGAACATTATTTTAACCCAGGTGCCTGGAAACGCAGCACCCTGATCTCTCCTTCGACACAGCAGATGAGCAAAGCAAGCTCTGCTCATTCTGGGCTCCTGAATTCCCCTCACACCGACTTCTGCTGCTACAACAACAATCACGAGGGGAAAATCCCACAGGGGAATCTGAACAGAGGGAATGATTTTCTAGAGAGAAAATGTCACACAGAAGGAAGGAGAGAGGAGGAAGTGTCATTTTAGGGTTGTATTTAAGCTGTGATTCCACTTTGAAGACAAGACCTGGTAGAATCTCACTTTCCCACAAGTAATTTGCATCCTCCGTGCACTCAGTCACGTCAGCTGGCTGCACAGGAAAAATTAAGTGTGATTACTACTTAATTATCATGAGATCTGTGCAGCCAAAGATCAGCAATAATCCCACCTGATGTATCAAAAATGCCAATTAGGATTAAAGGGTCAGGAATGATTTTTAAGGGGAAAAATAATAATAATAAAAAAAACCAGGTGCATTTCAGATAATAAAAATCTTATTTTTTGCGATTAACTCACCTGTCTTCCTTTTCCCAGTTAATGGCAAAGTAGAATGGCAAAGAAAGTAATAGAAAAAGGAAAGAATCCCAAGCTTGAGGTTCTTCAGGATGTACTTAGACGCAGTATGTTTAAAGTGAAAATGAGGGAATTTTCACAACGGTTTATCTTTTATCTAAGCACACATTATTTTAATATAACATTTTGGTGAGCATAAATTCAGGTTCCAGCATGCACAGCTGCTGAGGAGTATGCCACAGTCACGGCTGTAATCTGCTTCACAGAGGTATTGATACAGATGGCAGAAGAAAAGAGAGCAAAACTCTATCTTACCCCAGTTTACTGGCCTACCGTGGAGAAGGAGAATGGGAAAAGGGGCACTTTATTCAGAAAATATGCAAAATACCTGTGAAAGTCACAAGATAAAGTAGAAAAGCTCTAGAGCCCACATCGACCACTTCCAAACCCATTCTTCTGAGTTATAGCATGCTTTATAAATCAGCTTAAGACTTATTAAAGTTGTTTAAGAACGTGAAAGAAGAAACAACAGGCTTTGAAGAAAATTGAATTATTTTACATTGTCAGTGTTATGAACTCAGGGAGGCTGGTTTGCTGCTGGGAATTTAAGAAAACTTGCTCTGTCGTAGTCAGCACGGGGAAAATCAGCGAGCGCAATTTAATAAACAAATCCCGCGGAACACGATTGTTTCGCCATCCTGCCCCACCACGACGAGCCAGAAGGTCTGATTTCCTTACGCCGCTCTGTAGCGGACATTAGATCAGAAGCGCTGCCGCCGTGTTAATGTGCAGCGATTCCACTAAGTACCTCGCTGAGAGAGGCCTTCAGGGGCCACGAGCACTCTGCTCTCCCCAGTGGCTCACTACAAACCATCTCCTGCCCCACGGCACTGGGCTGGAAGCTAAAAGAAAAAATGAATACGGCGGTAATTTCTTTCTGACAGTGATTTGACACCCAGCTGATGGAAGGAGCTAACTATGTAACCTCTACACCTTGGGTTCTGCTAAAAGAGATTCTCAAAGCACCCACGGGGTTATGGATTCCTGCTAATAGCAGCAATAGGATGGATGATAAAATTATGGCGGTGTAGAAATGCTCTCTCAATTAATTTCCCATCATGTTAAGGCCATTATCAGTGGATGTCATCTGGCGAAATGGAAAAGAAAAACACAAACCCAGAAGCCTTCAATACCTCTGAAAGTTTCACTCACTTAGCATGTGATATAATTGCAGGGTAGAGCAGCCTCTTGAAATAGTTTACCTTCAAATAGAGCTGTAATGATATCGATTTAAAGCATTGACAGGCAGAGCTGCTTAAAACACATAAGCATAGATGGAATTAAAAAAGAAACAAGTACACAGCCCAGAAGGGAAGCAGGCAGAGATTCACCTCTCTTCCCCCAAAAATTGGGTTGATTCAAGATTTCTAGATACAAACCAGAGCCTTTTTGCACAGGAACTTTCAGCACAAAGCTCACAGACCATTGTTTTACAGATCATTATATTATAACGTATTGTATAATGCAGCTATTTGTCTAAAGGAGCTATTTCTAAATACAGGTCTCCTTAGCTGTTATCTGCAGTTTTTCAGGGGGAAGATGAGAGAGTTTAGAAAGGTTTGGATGGGAAGAAACACAACATAACCTCTATGGAAGGGGGCTTTCACTTACATATTCACACACAGATATAGGCACACACATGTTCTTATGTATGAGGGTACGTATGGGTTTATGTGTGCATGTATAGTTATATATACACAAATGCACAGAGGTCTATGGGAGTTAATTAGAACCTATTCTTATTTTGGCAAAATGAAGACTCTGTAAGAGAATAAAACAGGCAGACTCTGCTCTCTCTTCTTCACAAGCTTTCTGTCTCCTCTTTGCTTGCTACTTGCCAGTTTTGTCACTGCCTTCCCAGCGCAGACACGGCTGTGTATTAGCATGGAGCAGAGATCTTGGGATGCTGTGGGGACAGCTGAGCCAAACATATACTAAAAGATTACTGATGTATGGAAGGTTCCTTCTGTGTGTCGATCTGGAGACATGATTTCCTCTACTAAAATTAAGGTACAAGACATATGATTAAGAATTAAAACTCATCCTAAGAGAAACTGTGTGTGCCAGGACGAAATGAGCAGAACTCTTACAGTAAGACAGGCAGCAAGACAGCAATGAGCCCAAGCCAGCTGGAAGGGTTAGAGACTTTCTTTAACATATCCAAAGAAAAATGTACATCCGTAAGTGAGAAAGGACAGAATCCTCTGGGCTGTATTTTTGTCTCTCCACTTTCAAAAATGTACAGGATATATCAGGGAGGCATTTGGATTTGCAAAGCAACTGCAACAGTCTTCTGGACATGCACACGCAACAATTCGTTGGTACAAAGCATCTAAGTCAATTCTTACTATAAAAGTCAAAATTCCTTTCAGCTGTAAGAGGAACTGGTAAAAGCCCTAACACTGAAGGGAAAACTTTTAGGCTGATGCACATGAAAACGTTTCACGGGGTGCCTCAGACTATGGTCCCATGGCTTGGTTTCAGCTGAATAGCACTGAGAGTGGTCTGTGATCCTGTGAAGAGATGACTGCCTTTAACCACACATCATCACCCCAGCGGAGTTTACAGCTTACTGGGATTGTCACTGCTCCCCTCCCCTTTCCAGTCTCAGCAGTCTAGATGGCATTGATCCTTGAAACAGGAGTTTTTACTGACCCAGAGCATTCAGACATAGCCATGTCAGGCAATCACCACAGAGGCAGATCCAACAGGGAGGTGCTTCCAGCAGCAGCGGCAATAGAACAGGACACAGCCTGGTGACATTCTGAGGGTGAGGATGCCTTCCAGCATGGTTCAGAAGGCAGTATCAAAGATGACTGAACTCTAATTCCAGATTTCATAGCTCTGAATAAAAACAGGTGCCCACATGAAAGAATGCCCTTTAGCAGTGATTACTACCGCAAATAAATCACAAACTGAATTCTATGTCAAAATTCAATAGTTACATTGATTTACTTTTTTCCCCTCTCCAGCATTACAAGAAACAGCTCTAAGCACAGCTGGCATCTCAAGAAACTTCAGGCGGAGAAAAGCATTGCTGTGTTTGTAGCTTAAAAACCAGGAAAATATACTTTTGGAAACAAGCGCTTCTCAGCTTGCTGAGGTAGCAACTGTTGCCATTATTGACAGCTCAGAAACATAGGACACAATTTGCTCTCTTATGTCTGTTTCCACTCCCCAAAACAAAGCAACTGGGAGAAGGCTTTGACTGACACCTCTGAGACTCAGGCTCCTTTTGCTCAGTGTGGTCCTGGCCTGGCCCTACCTCTGCACTTGCCTCGTTCCACTCTACACCTGCTTGAAGGAATTACGCAGTGGAAACAAAATAGATCTTAACCTTATTCCATGGGCAGCTTCCTTGTTTCAGCTGCCAGCATCCATAGTACCACTGCATTAAGGACTATCTGTTCCATTTAAATGGGCTGCTTTACAAAGCAAAATGGAGAAATGTAGACTTTATGTCTACATCAGGGCATCTTCAATTTGAAGACTGTGTAAGTCTTTTAAGCATCTCTGGATGTCAGCCATGTGAGATGTAAGTGGACATCTAGGGCATGCTAACAGTTTTATTTAAAAAAATGTAACCTGTAACAGAAAAAGTACCTTTTTCTTCCTCAAATGAAAGCTACAAGAGCAAAGGCATTCAGCTACAGATACAGCTTGGAATCACTGATAGTAGGGGCGGGGAACCCCACACTTCCACCGTCAAAACCCCCTCTGGCCATCATGTCGAGCAGAAAGAAGATGCAGTGAGATTTTCCCAGCAGTAGTGGATCATCGCTATGTTTTTTGCCATAGCAATTGATGTTTAATTCCAGCTTTTTGAAAGTTAGATCACTAAAAATGCCTACAGCTGCTCTATATCTGCCTCACTTCGATACCTATCTGGTTTGGGAATCTGCCTTTGTAGATGGTTATGTAACTTCATTTTAATCCTCATTAAAAAACACATACCACTGAATTCCTCTCTGCCCTGATGACTTGCATATCCCTTTGTTTCATGGGGCAATTTCAATCACTTCCAATAGCTTCAGTTTTGGCTGATATTCCTCCTCTATCTAGATTCTGTGAAGAAAGTGATGGCATTTACTTTTTTTTTTGACTCGGCAGGACTTTGGCTTGAGACACAGCTGCAAGTGTCAGTCACTTGAGCAAGTGGCTTCCCCCCAGCTCCGCTGCAGCCACAGGATCTGGGGAACATTGGTCTGTGCTGTTACTGTAAGGAAACACCCCGGGATTTCTGTTAAATTAAAAGTGGAAGGTTTCGACATTTCATCTCAAAACTCAGAATGTAACAGAATCAGAATTTGGTGCCCAAGCCAAAACATGTAACGTCGTTTCAATTTAGCCTTCACTGAGTGGTCAAAGCCAGCCAAAATAGAAAAGGAAAA
>VZTE01001006.1:560170-724153 GCA_013397775.1 Eulacestoma nigropectus | reverse complement strand
AGGAAAAAAAAAAAAAAAAACAGCTAAAGGTACAATAAGAATTTTAATAAGGGCAGACTCAAACTCACTCAGTCCCTGCTGCGGAACTGGCAGCTTTGTTACATCCTCATGAGATGGGTGAGGCACAGAATTATACAAATTCCTTATAGGGTTTGACAAGTCCATTACACCTATGATGTCTTTAACCTTGTACTACTTTATTGTACTGAACTTATGTCAAAGCAAATATTCCAGAATAATTGCCTGATGATGTTTGACTGCTGTGGCAACGCTGCAGAAGACACAGTACCGAGCTGTTCCTCCAGCTCCTGGGAAACAGTACTTATCTCTGCCATGAGGAGATCAAGGAGCCAAATTAACTAGAAGCTGATGGTGACATTTTCCCAAAACTAAACTGAATTTTTTTTTTTTTTAATGACTAATAGCTGAAATAAATTTTGATCTGCTAATTTTTTATTATTGCTTGCTTCTATGTTCCAGTCCTGATGGGGAATGGAAACAAAGAGTACAAAACAGCAAGAGACATTACCTCTATTTCTGCTTTACTTCAGGGACAGAAATTACTCAAATTTTCCAGTGGCCACCTTCTAATGCTCCTTTTTCAACCTTCTGGACAAAAAAGTGTTTAATTTGTGGAGCTGAAATCTAAACTGAATGCACAGTGCCTTTTACCCTGAGTGGCACACTGGGGTGGTTCGAAGGGTTTGGATGACAGTGCCATCACAGGCACAATCTGGGTATGATAAGAATAACAAAGCCCTGAGTAAGATAAGAGTAGCAGTAGATAGTGGTGTTTGCCAAGAGCTGCTAAAAGGTGGATCTATGGGAGGGCTGTTTAAAAAGCAAGAGGCATAGGCAGGTAGTCATAAAGAGAGCTGTCTGCTACCACAGATGAATCCCTAATCATCGGGAGTCACTGCCACACACTGCAGATTGCTTGTTTTAAACAGGAGGAAGAGTTACTCACTCTCTCCATGTCTCTAATTTCTTTAATTAGCAGCGGGATTACCAAGAGGATGCCAAACTTGAGTCCCCGGCACACCAAACTTAAGTCCTTATGTGATCTCAAACTTTTTTTCTCTCTAACACCCTGAGTAATTGAAGTAGGATAAACCTAACCATAAGCCCACAGACATGCCCTTAATAATAAATACCACAATGCATACAATGTACAAATAAGATCACATGTTCTATGTTGCATAAATGTTCATGGTTTAAATACTTCAAATGGTAAAACATGATGACAATTTCCCAGAAAAAGGCAGATTCAGTAAAAATGGCTACCAAATGGAGAATCTTATTTGAAGAAATCCAGCGAAATTAAAGAGAGGTGATGGAACATTTCAGCCCTAGTTACTTTTTAAGATCTTGGTACACTGTTTTATAATGATACTGCCATTCAAAACCACGGATCTCAAAGCCCCACGTGCACCACAGAAGTACAGGATTTGAAAGACCTGTATTGTTTGGAGGCAGGGAAGTATTAAAATCCTCTACATACAAAAGGTAACACCACACAAAGATAGAAGACAAAATCCAAGCTGGAGTTGAACTTTCCTAGGTGCTTCTGAGAAATCCCAGGTCCAGCCCCACACGATTTACTCAAGTCAAAGGAAGAGGAACAAAGAGCAAGAAGAGAGTCCTCCTGAATCCCAGGCCTCTGCTCTAATTATTGACCCACGCACTTTTGGTCCTCTTCAGCACCAATTTGCTCTCACACAGTCATTTTTAAGCCTGGATTAAAAAGTAAATAAAATAATAATAATACAAAATCTTTAAACCGTTTGTCCCCAGCTTTCACATATTACATCTAACATACATCAAGACAGAACTTGTATTTTTGTGCTATCTGAATGTGCAGTGGTGTTTTCACATCTCTCAGACTGTGCCGCTGCCGGGTTCAACTTTCTGTATAAAAATCAGAGCCAAAGGCAAGCAACCGATTCTGCACCTACCAGTCCTGGAGCTCAAAATCCTTAAATAATTTTCCTGGCAATGCTGAAGTGTATAGAAAAAGGATTTAGTGCAGCAACAAGATACGAAATAAACATCTGTATTCAGTCTTGAAATGCTTCAATTTGCCATATATCTCCCAGTTTCTGAGCACACGTCCTGCCAAAGGCCTTTCTGATTAATAGCTTGGAAACCCCTTCCATGGCTCCAGGGAAAGGGGAGTGGATGTACTAATCTGTTATCCACCTGTCTGTGTATTATGTAATACAACACTTATTTTATCCAGGAAGATTCATCACCATCGACACCATAATAATCACAGCTTAAATTGCATACCAATGAATTGCCAATGCTAGCCCTAGCTCAGTCTGGTAACTAGAGCTGAACCAGATCTGTGCATCAAAAACTAACCAGACAATCTCTAATTTTTTTCTTAAATATAACAAAATGGTTTTTAAATCATAATGAACCTAAACAGTTAAAAAAAGCTAGTTAAAAAGAACAAAATCTTTCTGCTATGCAACGGAGCACAGTAAATACAAATAATCAAAATTTATTCATTCTTCATAAACAAATGCACTTTTATATAAACTAACTGTTTTTAATAAGACATGACTGTCAGCTTTGTCCTGCTTACATCGGTGCAGAATCAGACCTGCCAAAAGTCCAGTGGAAGATGATGTAAAAGAATAATAATTGTGACCAGGGTTACACCATGAGGACCAGCTAGGGTTTGAATTAGAGCAAGCCTAGACTCTGGGATATGTTAGATTGTATAAAAGACTCCAAAAACCTCTTTGTTGCATGGGAACAAGGGGGAGGTTATTTCACAGCACCTCAGATCTCTTTGTCCACTCCCAGAGGGGGAAGAAATCTCTGCAGTTGTTCTCTGTTATAAAGAGAAATCTTTGAAGAAGTGACTTCCAGTGACACACGTATCAGGACTGAAAATTTCTAGACTCACGTGCCTTTCATTCACCTGTGGGTAAGCTCTGGCTGCCTTTGGTTTCTGAAAGGAAACATGGACAGACAACATGGAACTAAACTGCAATATTTCCCGTTATTTTAAACATTTTACTTTAAAGAAAAACTTTTGCATATTTAGAAGAATATTTGTACCACAACCAATTTCCACTGCTGCAGGAACGTATCTGTTCACGTTCAAATCATGCATAATTGGCAGCTTTTGACCATTTTTTACCCGAGAAAAATTCCCCTAATACACACGTGGGCTAGGGGAGAAAGTATCCCATCTGCTGACTGGCTCTGCAGGCATCTGGTGAATCTGTCTTTTCCTGTTCTTAACGAGCTGTAGAAGCTGGCATTAGCCAGCAGGATGAAAGATAATGTTAGTGCTCAAAGTAATCCTCCTATGTTCTTCCTCAGTCACCTTCAGCGCAGGCAACGAGCACACCTGTCCTGCAGCCCTGGCACCGGAGGTGAGTTCTCTCCAGCTGGGGATCCTGTCTGCAAGTTCAGTTTGGCAAAAAGGACATCCTGACTTCATTCAAACATACATTAGGAGTCCTGTAAAACAGCAACCTACCAAGAAAGGCCACCGAGAGTGTTCTTTCTGACCTGTTTGGGAGCTTTGAGAAGGTTTAACCTCTTCTTTCTTCTTTCAGCATTACTGTCACTGATGAAGGTATCAAAGCTGCACTATTTGGATGGAGCTCCACCTTAGAGTGGTCTTCCAGACTAAACATCAGCAGCAGGCCCATTGTACATTTGAGAAAGAATATGTGGAACCTGCACTTCAAGAGATGAACTTGTTTCCTGGAGTTTCATCTCGATAATCCGGATGCACTAAGAGATTGTCAGAAGTCCTGGGTGCAGTTTTTTATTTGGAAGCAGCAGGTGCAACTTCCCACTGAAATGAGAGGCCTGATTTCAACAGAAAAACTATTTTCATGACTCTGAAATAAGCATTCTTGGTCCACTAAACCCAGTTTTCAGCTGTCACAAAAGAAGTAAGCACTAAAATCAGTTGCTGCAATTTTTTTATCATGTTTTTGTTGTGTGAAACTTTATGATGTTTTTAGGTGGTATCCCAGGCTAGGGAAAAAGTGATTTAAAGCTTTATTAGGTAAAAGATTTACCATCATATCACTGATGTTTTGACAAATTTTAGATATTCTAAAGATACTCTTTAGATTCCGGGAAACACTCAATGCTCAGGAGACAAGTGAAATAAATTGAGCTAATCAATAAGTAGACGGAAAATAACTCGGTGTGGTATAAGCAGAAAATCTTCCAGCATCTTCTATGCCTCTGATTACCAGTGGGCTAGAAATATGTAGATATCAGACTCCTTCAGTAGGACTACACGCATCCACTGGCATCTGACATTCAAATTCCTAGTGAAGACCAAATGTATGGCATGTGTCTCTGCTTGCAAACATCCCATTCCTTAAAGAGATATTTATATCCATGCCTGTGTTTGTTCTGGCATTAAGAAGAGATTTTAAAACCAGAATAAAATAGTGCCAAAATACTGTGTCCTCTCTCTCTTCCCCCCAGCCCAGCCAGCACATAAACATGGTACAAGCTGCACACCACTGTGTATTGATGCTGGTGTTCCTCAGCACACGATTTCTTGCTGCTGAACTACACCAGGGGGTCTGTCCTGGACCAGGTTGCTTCAAGTAGTCCCACACCAAGGTCAAAAAGATCTCTGCTCTCAAAGCATATGGTTTTCTCCCTCGTATGAGCAGAAATCACTGTATCTGTGATAAAAACTGTGGGGGAGTGAGAAAAGAGGTCACAGGAAAGATCTTTTTGCTCTAGAAGTAAATTTCTGGTTTGTAGTAATATCCACTATAAAATGCATGAAAATTTGGATTCTGACAGTTTACTGATCTGATATTTGACTTTCTTCTAGACCACTAAATTAACATTAATAATGTATACATGTGCTGGTGACTTTATGCCCAAAATGGCACTGTGGGCACTATTCTGATGCTCTTGTCTATAGATGTCTGTATTTGTGGTACAGCAATAACATCATTATGTCAAATTTTGTCATACTGGGAACAAATAATAGAATCTAGATCAGGAGAACCTTCATTTGTTTTACTGCACTTGTGGACAGAGGAACTTTCTCCCAAAGTAACAATAGTTCAGCAAACAGTCCACTCAATGACAAGCCAGAGGCCTAAATTCATGTTTTCTCTGAGACGGACCAAAGATTTGAACCTGCTCCTCCTTAACCTACGGAGCATCTCAGGCAAAATGCTCCCTAGAGCAGGTCTGCTTCTGCATCATATTGACTTTAACTAAAGCTAGAAAGGAACACTACACTGTCAAAACCCCCATGGTTGGTTTACAGGAACCATTTCCCATCTCATTCTCTTTTTTTGGGGGCAATGGCAGGATGACCCTGCAAGTGAATTCAGAGCTAATATGTCTTACCTATAGTTATATCCAGTGTATACTCATAAATTAAATCCTTAGTAAGAGGTATTTCCTTTACCTGAAGACCTCACTTTGCCTATCACAGCTCAAATGATTACTTCTGATTACATTTTCAGCAGTAACCTGAAAAAAAATTGTTACGTCTTCCATGCAGGGTATGGTGTAGTTATTTGCCTTCAGTCTATTTTTTATAAGATCACAGAAGTAATTAGAGCAATTAGAGAGGTTATTTGATGTCTTTCTGTTACAGAGGCTGTCAAGTTTAGCTCTTTCTAGCAGAAAGAAAACATTCCCTGAATCCATAAAACACACAAAGATCTGCATTCTGGTTGAGTTTTTAAAAATCTGTTCCTGTGTGTGGTTTATAATCTCTCAACTCATATTAGTCACCTGGGCCTGGGCAAACATTTTGCAGTGTTTTATCATCAAGTCCAAGAGAAAACTATCAACAGGACATACTGCTTGTTCTGTACACAGTCACATCACACTTGAGTTTTAGTATTACAACAGTAGAATATCATGTTTGCTTGACAACAGGGATCCTACAAATTCATTTGGAGCATAGCAGTTCCACCTAAGTAGAACAGCAGCACTTGATGTGGAACATTATTGCCAGTTATGTTAAAGGAACAGAGCAAATGCCCTGAGAATGAAAGGAAAGTGCATGTTCCTGCCTCTCATGAAACATTTATCAGTAAATGTGGATACTGATATCTGCAGGGAGGCTGCTCAGATACCATTTGCCTTTTTGGACACACTTCTCGCAAAGCAGCACAGTTCACAACAGCACTTACTCAGAGTTTTCCAAGTGAGGCGTTTGATTACATCCTCCTGCAGCAAAGCACAGGGCTGTGCCAGTGGTGTTCTCCTCACCCTAGATCCTCCCCCTGCACCACTCCGAGAGGGATGGACACTGCTGCTGTTCAGAGAGAAGAACAGATCCTGGCACATATCAGACCACCACTACATGGGAGGGCCGATATTTTGCCACCTGATGAGAAGCTGCAGCACAGGGCTGTAAGATCTTTTAGTGAGAAAGATGTAGTCTGTATTTAGGGTGAAGCTAAGGGATATCAAATGAACTGAAAGTCCTCCCCCACCTTCTAAATAGATACTCCATTACTTTTCCCTTTTCAGAGCTTCCTGCTCACAGTTGGGTTTGCCACCACAGACAGGTAGCCCCTTTCCTTGCCCAGCATCCCACTGCTGCCCTGAAGGTAGATAAAGTCTTGTCTGCCACTCTGCAAAAACTCAGTTCGGGAAAAGCAGTACCAAGGAATAGGACCATAGGTTTGCTGAGAATCAGCGGCATCAACCTAATGAGATTTCTTGGGAGTTTCCCTTTTAACCTTCTGATAGTTCTAGATGTGCGCCAGGATGCAGACAAGGAGTTGTAAGTTATTTTCCCTCTGTGTCCTTAAGTGGTCTGTTTAGTTGGCAATGCTATCGCGCTAATTGCACAGCATGGGGGTTTTTGTCTGCAGAATTAGCAAGGCTTTTCATGCACATTTCACCTGTAGCCTCAAAGACTGGAAAGTTGGTATTAATAAAATGAAACCAAAGCAATTTCTGCGATGGGGACTCCTTAGCTCCAGGTCAGCCCTTGCCTTGGTTTTTTTTTGTTTGCTGTTCTAGAGCCTGTTTCGACCAGTGCTGCTGGGCTCTCCTGCTTCATCTGAGCACAGGGCAGGCCAGTCAAAGAGCTGCTGCTCTGTTTGTCAAACTGCCCTCTGCCCAGCCCTCCAGGCCCCCCCAAAAACTCACACCCAGCACACTGAGTTATATCTGCTAGCTCAAACACTTTCCGTACCTTTCAAGCATTGTGCAAGAATGATGCACCAACTCTTCTATTTTCATCAGAAATGTGGCCCTCATCGTCACTGTCTGGAAGAGCTGAAGTGTCTTCAAACATTTCTTTCTACACAATTACCCTTCAGTAGGGGGAAAAAATAATATCCTAAAGAGCCTAATCTATTTCTGACTGTTACAGGTGAGTACCTTCTCTTCCCCAGAGCCTGCTTCTTCAGATCTGCCCTTTTCCAGAGGTGTGTTTAACCCAAATAAAATTAAGGGCTCCTCTTCTGCCATGAACAATATTTTCGCTTAAAAAGATAAAGCAAAATACATACCATCAGGGAAAGATTTAATCAAAGTGGGAGAAAATATAAATTACTTTCTATTTCAGAAAGCGATTCTTGGAAGCTGTCAAATCTAAATTGCTTTTATTTGGCTTTTGACCTTTCCTGCAACAAAGCACCTGAATTCAGAGGCCAGTTTGGTATCATGTGTACAAGTGAAAAAGTTAACATATGTACCCTCTGAGCACTTTACAATCAACTCTTTGGATCTTCAGCGAAAGGAATAGGCGCAAGATGCAGATTACAACACCAGTCAGAAAACCCAAACCAGCTCAAAGCCTTAGATCTGACAGACTTTTTTAAAGGCTATAGAGAGGACTAAGTGGCAGCAAGGATTTCATCAGAGTGTATGGATTTTTTTTGCTCCAGAGAACTAAGGGAAGCTGTGCACATCGGAGTACTGGCAAGACCTTTACACTCAGAGCTGCTCAAACTGTTGGGACTGTGCTTACGCCAAGCTCTTGATAATATCAATGCTCTGGAAAATTCATGGCACGTTATGGGAAGAGTTCCTGCACCTCATCCAAACAGCATTATGTTTGATGCCAAGCACTTCAGAGCACCTCAAACAGAGGCATGGTGAGGTAGGAGAAAGCACACACAGCCACATGCACATTGCTGTAATTCTGATGCTACGAGATACTGCATACTCAGAATATTCTGTAGTTTCAGTAATTCAGGACAGTACCTCTTATACAAGGTTATTTAAGTCTGTTTAGCTAATGAAAGAATATGGTTACAAATCTAATTATTTCAATTAAATCCTTTGTCTAGTCCTTTAGAAGCATGTCTCTGATGTCTTTCTAACTGTGAAATGGTAAATTTCAACACATGTATATACATAGATATATGTACACATATAAATTTATGTATCTGTGGCCTAAGTACTGATATTCCTAATCTCCTTACATTTTCATGGAAATAAAATATCTTAGAATACTACAGGTTCCATAGATTTGTCTAAATTCTGATACACTTAGAAAAGAAAAAGTACAGGAAAGAATCCTCATTTCACTGAACTAACTATAGATGCAGAGCCAGAACCTCTAAGCATAAATCAGCATAAATCTATTAAAGATAGTGCTAATGGAAATAGTGATTTATAACAGCTGAAGTACCATCCCATATCATTTAGAATTGTTCGTAAAGACTTTCTGTGTCAAACACTGTCTACATTTATTTGCTGAAGCAGTCCTGCTAACTTTAATTGAATCAATTCCTTAAATTGAGCAGAGTTTACCCTGTCTTCTTCTTGTATAACTTATGTACAATGATACTGTTCTGCAAATACACCAAATAACAAAATAAACACTGATCAATATGAACAGAAACATGCATTTGTTTAATTCTGGAGCCAGGTAGTTTGCAGTTTATATTACCTTCACTTTGTAGTTTATATGATAGCACTTTTGTATCTACAAACTTTTGCTAATGTCTGAGAGAGTACTTTGGGTGATTTAGGAAAGAGAATACTTAAAAATGCAAACATCCATATCTTCTCTTCATTTCTACATGTTTTCTCCTGAAATGATTCATACTTCCTTTTCTAAACCTGTTTGGTTTATGCACATTTCTTTAGCAACATTGAATTTCTACAGCTACTTTGTTTCTGAAGCTTTACCTTCTCATTTCAGAAAAAGGCTCATTAGCCACAGAGAAACTTGCTACTCTGAACTTCTTTCCCAACAGCATCCACACTTATGGGACAATGGCTCAAATAATCTTTTAAACACACACCACTCCTGTCTCTCAGCTCCTTTCGAATTTGAGTTGCGTTGTGCATTTTTATTCTTAAGATGTTAACCTTGAATTGTATGCCTGAACCAAAATGGGGGCACCTATCAATGCTTCTTACTTTTCTTTAGACTTTGATGGTTCATAAGAACTTAGAATTTAGTTGTCAGCTCCAAGCAGCCTACACCAGGACCTGCACATTTGTCCTGGGCACAGGTTAGATGTAGCTTTCACACCACAATTTTGCTGAACAGAACTCAAGGACCTTCCAACCCCACTTCTCCCACCCAAACATCTGGAGTTTTTCATGTATTTGGCAGTTATCCTCTGAACAGCAAAACCATTTTGGATCAGGTTTGTCACATGCGGTTCGGATGGTCAGCAGGAATTCACTCAGGATCACAAGATCCATTGCAATTTTAAGTGAGTACTGTAGGAATAGGTGCAGATTTTTAATAAGAAAATACACTTACATCTAGAGTCACAAAAGATGGCTTCAGCTATTCAGAAAATTAGGATACATCTCTAAAGTTACGGCAAATTTATAAACTCAAACTGACACCTTAATACTATTATTATTTGTTCAACATAACAATAAACCAGACTGACTGAAACTCACATGAACAGAACTAATAGAAGACAGACAAGACAGAAACAGACATATTTATACATGCGTTGGGATTTACTTTCAAAATCAATTTTTAAGAGTCCCCAGAAGACTTTTTTTCCAGTGCATCACTGTTAGCCTCAATCTCTTTTCCTACCTATTAGAACTGGAGTGGAGAACAACTGAAACACCCTCTTCAATCATTCTGTTATCTCTTTTGGGGAGCATCCACATCTATACAGCATGCTAGTTGCAACCATCACCCTCAATAGCAATATACTCTCTTTGTTAAATTCTTATTTCTGGCCTTTATTGACAGTCCTTTGGAGACTGAGTTTCTCGAGCAGCTGTTATGGTGGCACAAAAGCTGGGCTGATAGCATTTTATTCTCTTAAAGAGAAAATACTCAATAGAAATTATAGAGCAAACTTTCTTCTCACTGTTTCAGGATAGCATCACTTTAACTCCATTGATATTCTCAAAATTATTCTCTCGATATATCTTAGCAAAACCCAAGACTTTCCACTTACATCACTGGGTGACTAAATAATAAAACAGACCGATATCCAGGATTAGGAAGGTGGTCTATCCTCAAAGCTGTAGCTGACCTTCTTGGTGACCAGAGAAAGGTCATTTCATTGCTTTCATCACTTTCTGATCCTGTTTTGTCTGTCTGTCAGCACTTACTGTAAGGTTTGTGTGATAAGGGATGCCTCTTACCCTGCATTTATAGAGTGCCAGTTGCTCTGGTGTTTCTGTTTACTAGACTCTGTTTACTAGACATAAAAAAAAATTGCAAGACCATTTAAAAACCAGAAGAGATACGAAGCTGACCTTTTCACTGCTTCATCCAGCTTGTGTACAGCACCCTGGACTACACTGTTGTGATTTGTCTGTGTACATTAGTCTTACAATAAAACACCCCAGTTTCATACACACGAGAGCCGTGGGTTCAGAAATAGCACATCGATCAGGCCCTATTGTAAATATAATATGACATGGAGTGCAGATCAATATTCTGTTGCGCCTGCTACTACAATGCAGAGTGCGAGCAAATCATTATTTTTTGCCCTTAATAACTATGGGAGCTTAATTTCATCATTTTAAAGGTGAAGAGAAGTGTTTGAAAAACAATCTCATTAGTGGCCACTGTGTGAGCCCCCGTCAGTGTGGGGATGGGGCAGGCAACAGCCACGCACAGGCACTAAGCAAGCCAATTTTCTGCTCATGGGCCCGAGGCATGGCAACTGTTCTGCTCCCCCTGTGCAGGCACTCTCTGCAAAGGCAGAAGTGCCTTTTCTGCCAAGTTTTCCAGAGCCTCAGAATGTTTGGGGAAGGCTGAGCACAGGTTTGCACTTGTCACCGTGGTGCATTTTCCCCTGTGAGGCAGGCTGGATGCAGTCCCCGCCCTGATGTGTTGCGTTCAATACACAGAGCTTGGATGAATTTCTTCTCTATGGAGCTTCAGACAAGATGACACAGGGATGGCTTAGAGTGTAAAGGGATGTAAACTTGCTCCAAACAATTCCCTGCTCCTTCTCTGAACATCTCCTCCTGTCTTCATCTTTTCCTTCCAAAATTGAGAAAAACCAATTAAACTGACAGGGACTTGGTGAACTGCGTTTTGTCTGTAAAGGGCAACAAATCAAGAATGGAACAAAACAGCACTTTATGATAATAGCATAAAAAAATAGCAAACCAGAAAGATAACCAAGATAAAAAAAAAATAAAATCAACAACTTCAGTAACACATATGAAACTTTTCCTAAAGAACAACTGCTAGGACAAGTTTATTCTCTCCCATGCTGTTACCTCCCTTGAAGTCTGAGATTGTCAAGTCCCAGGACTCCTGGTCATCCTTCTGACCACCAAGGCCTTATCTAGACTGCATCCAAACCCAACTGCACAAGCTACAAGTAGTTCACTCAAAAATTCATGTGCACAGAAAGGATCATCTGTAAATGTCCGATGTAGAAGCCACTGATTTTATTTAGTTAAAACTGGCCTCAGGTGATTGTCTTTTCTGTTTTCCTAAACACTAATTTCTGGTGTTTGAACTTCATTTCCAATGTTCTAACTTCAGTAATTGCTGCTTTAATCTTTTGCAGCTTCACATGTTCTTGGTAATAGAGAATAATAAATGTAAATGTAACATTTAGGCCATCAGTAATTTATCCTGGGAGAGCAGTTCAAAGGGAGCATCAGCTTGAAACTGTTGGTTCATTTGTGAAGTTTGAGGCAGGAGACCCAACTGTCATTTGACTTCAAGGAGCCTTTGTACGGGACTAATTATAAGACAAAGCCACTGGACTCGTACTGATTAGTTATTTATATTTTTGATGAAGTTATCTGCAGTTATTTTTTGATCTCTAATTAGAGGTGACCTCTAAAGCAGAGGTTTGCTTCATTTCTGGAAGAGCAGCTCAGGAATCATTCAATCACTCACTTAAAATAAATACCACGGTGATCTCAACACTCCCTAGAGTAGATTCTTAGTTAACAAGAGAAGAAAAACATCTGATTAAGTTCCCAGAGCTGGCTCTCTGAGTGGCCGAGGGCTTTTTTTAAATATGTCACACAGATGGGAAATGTTTTCTAGTAGTATCTACAGCGAGTCATGACACTCTCTTTTAGATCCTTCATAATTTGTGAGACAGAATTAACAGCTGTTTTTAAAGTAAAATATAACCCCTGGGAAATGGGAAGAGAGGATGAATCCTGACGCTTCACTTTCTGACATTCTCAGACCAGGAAAGGAAAGGTTTCATTTCCGTCATTTAAATGCTAATATAATTTCATGACCACCTGTCACTCCACAAAATGTTTTCCGTTGCCTTAATCACATTCTGCTCTCCTCAGCAGAAAATTAGCTGATGCTAAAATACCAAAAGATTATTAGGAAAGTTTTATTTTTATGACTAGATCATTTGGTATATAAGAATGATCTACTTGGGGCAATCTCTTAATCAAATGCTGATGTATGCAGCAGTCACTTTCAAATACTGGGGAGAACAAACTGATGTGTTCAATGGCCTCAAGGTGCACTGGGGAAGTTTTAGATTAGATATTAGGAAAAATTTCTTCACAATAAGGATTGTCAGTCACCAGAACAGACTGCCCAGGGAAGTGGTAGAATCACCGTCCTTGGAAGCGTTCAAAGAACGTGTGGAGCTGGCACACGGATACGGACACGGTTTAATGAACATGATGGTGGGGCTGGGTTAACTGTTGGACTTCATGGGCTTGGAGGGCTTTTCCAGCCTTAACACGATGCCTTAAAGTGGCTATCTGAAAACAGAGGTTAGACAAGATTAAGAGACTAAAAGTAGGTATTTATTGGAGGACTTCAATAGGTACACCTTGGGAATCAAAAGCCTCCGAGGGGCTCCACCCAAGAGGGACCCTGGGTTACGGGTTTTTTGGTCCATTTGTCCATAAGTTTGGTCCATTTGCAGATCAGGGTTAATTCTCCAATTACAATTTCAGGCAATGAAATAATTACCCCAAGTTTGTCCCCCCGTTCAGAGGCTTTAGTTTACATATTTCGGGGCCTGACACAACAAGATGTCCTTGAAGTGCAGACCTAGAGTTTGTTATGTCTAACCAGCATGAGGGAACAGTAGCTAACAATGGATGCAATGCAATGGATGAGATGACGACTGACTCCCTCCTTTAGAAGCTTACCCAGAAATGAAGCAGCTTTCCTGGATTTTAGGGAAACAACAGACACAAGCTGCCTTCTCAATGTGTTTCTTCTCATAAACAAAATGTATTTTCAGCTGTTTTGACTAGACACTTTTCAAGTAATTAAGTAGAAAAAAATCAAAGTGCCTGGCAATATCTTTTAAAAAAAAAGGTAATAGCAAAGACGCTAAAACATATCTGGAAAGAAGCAAGGGATAAAAACCTGGAAGCAGCAGTCCAGCAGATATTGAAGAGTTCTGCTTTTAGAAGACAGCAGGAAGGTTTTGTCTGATAAACACTGCTGAGTAGTTTCAGCCATGGAGGTTCACCACTTAGAGCAGAACTGCTGTGCTATGCTTTACTACTTGCCTGATTTCTTCCCCCGAGTACCTTATTCAAAGAAATATTTGGTACCAAATCTTTGTTTATAGCAACTGTTAATAAAATCCTCCAGCAACATATTTTTTTAGAATTGCAGAATGTTCTGGATATTACTTCCTACTCTTCTTATGTGAGGACACAGCATGGGAAAGTACTTTAACCTTCATCATCTTAGAAGATGACACGTAGTTCTTAGTATGATAGGAAAATTATAAAATTTTTTCTTTATTTTTAGCAGAAATAATGATGAATTCAAGTTTACTTTTATAACCAGAAATTTAGTCATATTCTTCCAGTGAGCTCACTACCTGGACAGGCCCAATATAATTATATGGATTAAGTAAATACTGTTAAATTTATTTTAGCATTGGGACTAACCATATAATGATAACATGGTTAGCTTTAATCTGTTAATACATATCACATGTTATTTTCCTAAAGTATATTAAAAACAAAGTCTTATTAAACCTCATGCCTTAGCATCATTTAAGATGATGCTCCTTCCAGGAAAAGAGCAACTCAAAGACTGCATATCTGGTTCTCAGGTTCTCATCCTCCTCATATATTCTTCCTACAAATCTTAGCTAAGAATGAGGCTTCAGTCTTCCAGAGAGATTTTTCTGCAGACCCAAGTAGCATTAAATAATCTCTATCAACCACTGACAGCAGACTTCCCCGAATTCCTCCTAACTCTCTTACTGCCCTTAGTGGAACAGCACAGCTCGAGCAGTTACAACTGCAGCCAGCCCAGGCACTACTCTAGTTTGGACTTTGATCTGTAAAAATTTGATGATCTGGCCTTATTGCCCATTCAACAAATTCTGGCTCCTTTTAATCTCAAACCTACTCCACTACAGTTGAGTCAGTTACTAATTTCTCATCTAAACTGAAAATAAAAAATAAAAAAACAAGGCCTTCAGAGGGACTGGATTTTTTTTATTTTTTCCAAATTCCTACTCCAGTGCTTAAAGATGCAAATTGTTCCCAGATATTTCTGAACAGCCCTACAGTTTTAACTGTAACTGGTTATTAGGGGTACATTTAAAAACGGCTTGAAATTTTTCTTTAGATATTTTCTTTATGTTTCAGAGGAACCATGCACCCAAAGTGCAAAAAATAAGGTAATTTTCCAGGTTCCCTTGGACTTTCATTACTATTGATTTGTCTCCATCACTGTTACAATGAATCTGAATTTTCCAATGGAAACTACTCTTTCAAAGCATAGCTAACTATTTCTAACAAAAAGTCCTGATTATGCAAGATAGATGGGGTTTTTGTGTTTTGGTGGAGTTTTTTCAGCATGTTCCAAGTCTTACATTATAACATTATTAGAAAAACTAATGGCTCAAATTTTTCAATCAAATTGGGCTGTGTTCTTGAACAAGGCTACATGATTTTTGCAATAGGAGCTACACTGGTTTTGGAGTTAATATTTGTTTTGAGGCCAATCTGACAGCATTTTGACAGTCTCTTTGACACGCTGCAGTTTCTCATTGTAAGACCGCAAAACAAAACACAAGAAACCACTGAGTGGTGCAGAATCTTGCACTTACAGTTTCAGCAAATGTTGCAGACAGTTTCATCGGTGTCTTTCACACCAGTGGGAAACAAGCAAAGCCTCATCCACTGGTAAAGAAAGCATAAGTTAGGTTTCTTGGGTAGAAGGGAACTTCTGGATCCTTAGGCAAAGATTCTGCAAATGCAAGAGGAAGATGATATGATACTGTAGTTGCATGACGACAAATTCTCCCAAGTGATAACAGTGTTTTTCACAATGTGCAACTTCTCAGTATCAGGACGATTGTTCCACTTTGTTATTTATGTTTGCTGCAGCACTTCCAATCCTTGGGAATAAGGTGGTAGCAACAGAACATGCACATAAATCACTCAGGTGTCACAGTGGTAGATATTAAAAAGTTAAGGCTTGCCACAGCACTGGAATAGTTATGTCCTATTTTTAAAATACTGGTGCCACTCTTCTCCTGTATGTGACTGCTGAAGTGTAACCTTCAGCAATTCTGGACTATAACTGTAATTTTAAATTTTAAAAAATTGTTCAGTATACTTTGAACAAGTATTTATTATGCAGACCACATAGTCTTCTATATGTGATGGTGTTGCACACAAAGTATTCATAACTGGGAGTGTCTGATGGCTGGAATATGAAAAGCCACTCTGTTGTACATTATACTGTAAAAAAATCAACATAACTTATTTTATAATAATCTGAAACAACCTTTCCTTCCCTAAAAAAGAATCTACAGGATACTGTCCAGCCTTTAAGCCTTGGAGCTACTGCTTGATTGCACCAAGGCTGCTGCCATCTCCCTTTATAGAGGTATCAAGCAGAAAAAACGTCAAAACAAGCCTGAACTGAGCATCTGATTGGAGACAAAGTGTAGCCTAATTTTTCTTCCATCCAAATGGCAATCTGAGGACAGCACGGTTTTACTATTTGCCTACTAAACAGACGTTGGTATTAATTATTTGGCCAATCCTGAGAGACATCAGCAGCATACAAAGAAATCAACATATTTACGCTGTCAGAAACAACTCTGAAAGAAAAGACAGTAAACACAGATTAAATTAATCTGAGAGGTGCATCCAGGGCAGGCAAATACAACTGACAGTTTGAATGGGAATGCCTAATTGACCAATATCGAACAATCCATTTTTGCATATAATTTTTTAAAGACCATCATGTATATAGCAGTGTTGGCAGATTCACAAAAGCAGTGCTAGGCCCAGAGGCTGGGATACAACCCCCCTGGATGGTCAAAGAAGAGGAACCAGGGTTCAAAGTGAGGTAGCTTCTATCACAGCTTGAGGTTAGATTTCTTGAGCTACATTTCCCAAGCTGAATCTTTTTCTGAACCTGTGCTGGGAGGTCCAGCAGACTTCTAGTTGAGGCTGTGAGAAATTTTTCCTGGGTTGGCAATTAAAATCACCAAGATCAAAGCTTGAATGATAATGAGACTATGAAGAAAGAAGAAAGAAATAGATATTTGTTTCACATAATCTGAAATAAGGGTTTGCATTTTGCTTCCTCAGTGAAGACATTGGTATCTTCTAATTGGTTTGACTGATCATCAGAGAAGTATCCAACTTTGGAAATTGTGAGCAAAGCCTACTCTAAAATGTGGAAAACCCCCCACACAGCTGAAACAGTTCCAAATCAAAACTCCAACTAGCACAGGAAATTCTGACAGCATCCAAAAGTGGATACCAAGGGCAGAGGGAAAAGCACACACCACCACCTTTCCTCCAGCATCCAAACATTTCCTGTTCAGGGGCTTTTTTTAGCCAGGTACAGTTTCTATGTAGTGAGCAATTCTCAACAGGTTTATTTTCTCTGAACTGTCTTGAAACCATGCAAACTTCTGGCACTTCCAGTATCCTTTTGTGGCTTCCTAAACTCAGATGCTTTTAACAGGAAGAATTGTCTTCATCTGGTCTAAGCACAGATTCTCCCAGGATCACTGCAGGGCTCAAGTTTTGTATTGGAAGTGGGAATGTTATCCTGCTTCTCCAAATGGCTCACCATTCTATAAACTTCCTTCATTCCTCAGTTGTTTCTTTTCCAGACTGAAATTTGTCCAATCAGTCATTCTTTAGAAGGCAGACACATGTCCCCAGTACAAGTGACTCACTTTTGATGTGCAAAGAAAGATCAGAGGACAGTGTGCCTGTTCCAAATTCCTCAGAAAAACTAGTCTGGATCATTATGTCCTGAGCTGCTTGTCTGCTGTGAGGCACTCACTTAACAACCTTTTCTTTTATGTGACTCAAAGCACACAGTCCTAACACCTGGGCCATTTCACCCTACTGAAACCACAAAAGGACTCTCATTAGCTCTGGTAGAAATGATTTACAAATGGTCCCTGTTTGCCGCATTACCAAGCTGTGACAAACATTTTTTCTGTCACATTGCAGAGTGTATTTCTATATTCCAGAGAGCTGAACGTTTCTGCACCAGGACCTTCAGCCAGTGGAGCACCAGCTGCAGCACGTTCACAGAAGTTTGACTGCTGCCTTTTGTGCACCTCCAGGGTTATATTGGCAATGGAACCCCCTGCTCTTGCTTTTTCCTCTCTCCACAAGAGATTCAGACAGTGGGACTGAACCCAAACCCGCTGCTGGGGCCTGTGTGGAGAGGGAAGTCACTCCACTGGACCCACAGGTGTTCACTCAAAAGTTCTGCTAGAACGTACAGGAGTCCTGTGTTTGCCTGCTGCCCTCCCCAGTGACATGAACCAATAATGGGGCCTTTGGAACAAAGCTATATATTGACTATTGTCGCAGTGTCGGACACGAACACGCAGATTCAGACAGCAGGTCAGGACCACTCAGCAGGGGAAAAGGACCCTGCCCTCCTTTATTCTCACGTTTTTATACTTCTCTTAAAACAATCACACATTGGTAGATGAGGTTAACACCTCTACAATTTTACAGGATAGGAACATAGTCTATCATCTTTCTCCGCCTTGGAGAAAGGAATGAACAACAATCCAGAAGATTAGAAAACATTCTAGGCCGGTTAGGAAAACAAGAGCTATGTTTATAGAAAATGCATGAGAACTTCTACTACAAAAGTAAAAACCCAGAACAGTAGAAAAACCAGGGCGACAGACTATGAATGTTCCAAGTGATGCAATTTTCTTTAAGTGCCCAAATTCTTGTTCTGAGCTCGTAAAGGCCATACTGTACCTGCAACAAGCTGCTCTATATTTAAAATATAGCTTCCTGTGGAAAATACCTTGGATTCATTAGAGCATCTGTGTGGAAAGCCATTAACGCATTGCCTTCCTCACACGTGGAATTCTACAATTCCAGCTGCTAATTGAACCACTATATTCTCAATTTAAGCTATCTTAGCATAACTGACTCATACTTTTAGTGTGCAAAGGAAGATCAGAGGACAGATTGCCTACTCTAAATTCCTTTGAAAAACTAATTCAAATCATAATATCCTAGACTGCTTTTCTCCTGTGAGGCACTCCCTTAACAATCTATTCTTTTACATAAGTCAAAGAGCAATTTAATTTTAAAATCACAGACCTTGAAATTTTACAACTAGCCCAATTATCATTTTAAAAACTGATGATTTAACCATTAAAGTATACCTAATTAGAAATGTCACATGTGCCTAATTTATATAAATGCTACTTAAATTACAATGAAATTGATTAGTTTTCAAGATAATTATATGTAAAATATAACTTAATAATTTCAAACACTAAAGTTTATCCCTATAACTCTCCCGATTTGTCCCCCTTTCCTGAGCTGGAGTACAAGTTGATCATATTTCACCAATGACAGGGTTGAAGTGCAGTATTAATGGAAATTAAACCCAAAATTTCTGAAACTCAGAAATGGGGGATGCTATGAAACATATCTGTCCTGAAGGACAGACACCGCTCATCTACTTATTCAACAACATTTTCAATATTGGTTTTAACACAGAAACAGCAGGCAAAGAGACACCATTTCCAAGACACACAGTAAGGAGAGACTCACAGAAATCTATGAACATTATTTTTTTTTTTTGCTAGAGACTAAAAGACACTGCCTGGTTTTTGCTCTGTGCTCAACTGACTACATTGATAGCTTCAGTTTGTAGGTATTGAACGCTAAAATATATTACATCATTTTGCTGCCTCTAGAATAACATTTATTACAGATAGCATTGAAAAACATTTAATATTTTCATGAACAAAGGTGTTAAGATGCCTTCACAATTACTGTGTAATAACATAGCATTTATTCTGCTCTGGGTAATGAATTTATTCTTTCATGTAATGAGCTGTCATGATTTTCTTTATTACTTTTTTTTTACTGAGCAGGAAGTTGCAATCTAGTAGGTGTCTAGGTTAGCTTGTCCCCAGAGCAGTATTTGATATGCAAAATACAACTTATTAGTTTTCAATTTGCCACTAGCTTAGTTAGGAGATGCAGTTAAAATTCCTCAGCAGCAGGTAACACTTCTGCATTATAAAATGGTGTTGCAGGTGATGTGTGAAGAAAAAACAAGATGCAAAGTTAGCTTCATCAGGCTTCACCCAACTTGCAGTTTATTTCACTTATGAAAGGCAATAGGAAGAGGAATGCAATTCACCTGCATCTCAAACACCAAACTGAAAAGGCCAGGATAGTTCATTGTCAGCACATTTAACCTGTTCCCAGGGGTGCAGTGGCAGCTAGTTAAGAGATGAATTTATGGTGCATTGGTCCTTTCTTCTTGGACAGTAATTAAGTGGGAGAAGGTGAGGATGGCTTCTAAGACAATGGTTGAGGTGACAACACGAAGATTCAGAAGTGAAGGCATTCCATCATAACCCAGATATATTAAAGAAGCTATTTACTGTGCTGCATCAAATTAAATTCCTGGGAATGAAAATCAGACAGAGGTTCAAAGACGTGATTTGAGAAATTGGGGAAAAAATAGATTAAGGCAGAGGAAGGGATTGTCCAGTGGGTGAACAAGTTTGCAGTACTGCAGAACAAGAAGGGAAAATGAAGCTCAGCATATGAACACTCAGAAAAATTTCTTCTATAAGATGTGGGTCCATCAATTAGAAATTATGGAACAAAGCTATGGAGTTCTTCTTAGCAAATTATACATTAACACAATAACCCTCAAAACTCATGCAAATTCACTCCTGAAATTACTCTGTCAAGATGTTTCTTACGGACATAAAGGAGTATTCATGTTACCATACTGGACACAAATATTCTCTATCATCCTAGAATAAATCAATCCAAACTGGGGAAAAAGCAGTAGAGTTTCCACGACAAAGAGAGAATGAAGAGGCTCTTTCATGAGAACAGACTCTAAGAGCTTGCCTTGTTTAGCCCAGTAGGAAGCTCAGAAGGCTACAGTTGGTGTCTCAGAATAAATGAAGATGCTAAAACCAAGGGAACAAGAGGAATTGTTTCATCTTGAAATATAATAGTAGTTGGAGAACAAATTATTAAAACAGACCACAAAGAATCTTCAAATAGAGATTAGGGATAAAGGACCACCAACAAAGCATGGTTTTAAAAGAGGATGAGCCAGCAAAGTTACAGTGACTGGGGTTTTGATATAGGAGGTCCTTTCTGGTTTTAGTTCTTGCAACTCACCTTTAAAGGGAGAGATACAGCTCAGCTGAATTCCTGAGAAATTTCTCAAAAAAAAAGCATGATTTGATTTTCTCTGGTGCTAACAGTTCAGTAACCTTCATGAGATAAAACTTTTCTATAGTTATGTGGTTTTCTAGCCTCGAAACTAGAAAATACCAGTAAAACCACACCCAAACCATCTTTGGTGTAATCAAGCTCGGTGACCCATAACCTCTGCCAACAGGAGACAGATTTCCATGCAGATCCAGCCATGCTGTTTGGTTTTGCGGAGCAAAACGCTGATTTCCCCCATCCTCAGCTTCTACCAGAAGAAACGTGATGACATCAGTGTCCTACCTGACTGTCACAGAACCACAGAATATTCTGAGTTGGAAGGGATCCACAAGGATCCTTGAGCCCAATTCTGAGGTGAATGGCCCATACAGGGATCAAACCCACAACCCTGGCATTATTAACACCGTGTTCTGACCAACTGAGCTGATCTCAGGGGCAGTTGTCTTGAGGTCAATGACTATTCCTAGCACATGAAATACTTCCAAAGGCTTTGAGATTATGCCCAATACACCTGCTGGCCATAGAAATACCCTGACCTGTGGGGCTGCCTGTGTGTGCAGGTATACAGCATGCCTCTTGTTTAAACAATAACACAGTAAGACAGTGATGGTACAACGAGATGATGTCAAATGTTCCATAAAGTCAATAGGCTTGAAAGTG
This sequence comes from Eulacestoma nigropectus, assembly GCA_013397775.1. Taxonomy (NCBI): domain Eukaryota; kingdom Metazoa; phylum Chordata; class Aves; order Passeriformes; genus Eulacestoma; species Eulacestoma nigropectus. The sequence continues at coordinate 702,406 of VZTE01001006.1, read as the reverse complement.
GAAAAAATATGACTGGAGCGAATGACTCTAAGGCACAGTAAATACATTCCTTTTATTAGTTGTTTACAGTCGTGGCAATAACATGGGTATGCTATAATGGTGTATGTGTTTATTTGCTGCATGGAAGATGTATTGCCACAAGCTATTTGCAGCTGACAGTCCCAGCAAAACAACATTTGTAATGCAAAGTCAGCATATAAGGGGCTTATCCTCATTAAGTATGCAACAAGGCATGACAACTCAATAAAATATAGGGATGCTCTCAGCAAATGTCAGATCTGTCTGCCTCTTGACTGATTATGATCTCTGCTCTTACATGCTTGCGCACCTGTACTGGGTCATTTTTTTTGACGGTTTCACACTCTGACTCATGTTTTGCAGGTGATTTGGCTCAGAGGGTTAAATCCAAGAAGAAGAGAAGGGACATGCTAAGGACTACTGGCTGACCTTGTTTTATTTCTTCTTTGCCACGCTGTGCAAAAGAGACCTTTACTCTGAAGTACTTCATGCATCAGCGACACACAGAAACTAAACAATTAACTGAACAATGCAGATCTTTCACCCAATACAACAATGTGCTACTTACTAGGTGCTTTTTAACTTACTCTATAATCTCTAGGCTGAGGTGAAGAGTGAATTATTTGCACAAAGTGATTCAGTAAGTGACGGAAACAGATGGAGAATAAGACAATTGTCATTAATAAGTCACAATTACAATCACTACACACCAGAAACCTAATAGGAACATTTTACAGTTTGTGCAATGAAGACAGTAAACCTAAATTCTAAGCTTGTTATGATGGAAATTCTTGGATAGTCCCACCCTAAAAGGAGGATTAATATACTTGGAGTACCAGGGACAAAAGTTTTCAAAAAAATACTGATTCAGAATTGTCAGGTTTTGCTTAGACTCTTGATTTCAGGCATTCTTCTCTTCAGCCATGTGACCAGTTACTGCTATTTATAATGATCTAGAGGTATTTGCAATAGCACTTCTATTGCAGCTCTTTCTTTCCATCTGTCATAACACCGAGTTATCACAACTTCAATGCATCTTGGGAGACAGAATCTGGAAAGAGACCAGGTGACACAGATACAGCCTTGGTCCTGAGGCATTCCCAGCACAGCTACTCTTGGGTTTTCAGATAAAGCAGAGATGACCTCTGACCTGATCAGACTCACTTTTTATTACTATTTCTATTTTTCTGAGAGAAATTTCAGTTAAAATTAATTTCTGACAGAGTAAATTGGCATTTTCATTTTGTATATCCCATTTTCTTTGAACTCTCATGCCTTGCCTAAGCTGTGCCTGTAGCTCATCATTACTCATAACCTCAGCTATTTAACTTTTCTTTTGCTTCCTAAGGACCCAGACATCCAACACTGAAGTTGTGGCTTTGCTATAAAAGACTGACACCTCATATTTGGTGAAATATTGTCGCATATTTCTATGCGTGGAAAATTTGGCAGAGGACAACAGACGCTTGGCAATCTTTCCTCTATTCCATTCACTCAGGAGTAAAGCAGTGTGCTTAGCCTTGGAGCCATCAAATTGGTGATGGTCATTCCTTCATGTTTAGAGTCCCTAAATAACTCCAGGTAGCAAAAAGCTCCGATGAAACAGATGTCCTCACAAGGATAAATGGTCCCAAGCAATTTTCAGACATACGTGTAAGACTTGCAGCGTTCAACTCCTTAGATCAAAAAAGAAAAAAGTGCTAAAGAACGAATTCTGTGATACGGTAGAGCTCTCTTGACCCCGGGGTCTTTATTCACTGGATAAGAATAACAAGAACCAATTTATTGGCAAAAATCTTACTTCACAGTAGTAGCGGAAGGGGCTTGGAGGAACAGCGGAAATATCTTGTTAGAAACTATTAGACCAGATATATTCTCCAGCTGATCCTGGAGTCTGTCCAAAAGAAGAGCTCTGACAACAAATATCTGATTCTAGAAATCGGACGCACAACCTTCATTGCATAAAACACCCAGCGTGCACTTGGAGTGATAAAACATGGAATTAGTTTTAAATACTACTACACAATTTTTGGTCCCTGAGTACCTGATAGAATCATCTTTGAAATAATCACTTTATACAAGTCATGTAGAATGCAAGCTTTTGCTGAAAAACCACAAGATTTCCAAAGGTGACCAAGATATTTTAATTTTACTTACACACACTTGTGAGATTGAAGGTAGCAGTCTCATGCCATGCTGTTAATTACTTTGATTATGTATCATATACTTTAAAGCATTTTCTGATTGACTTTTCTTTGTAAAGAGATGTAGTTCATAGAACACAGTTTTTTAATCTCATTGCAATTTCCTTTTAATTATTAACACTGGGAAATCTATGTAATATCCTGGCATTTATTATTTTTCTTTTTGGTATGGGAAATTAAACTGTATATGAGTTCACATAAAAGCAAATGTGAATTTTAGAAATAAGAGTGCTACAACGACTATACAGAAAGTTGCATCTAGTTAATTATGTAGCTGGGAGTATCTTGCTGATTTAGAGGTGCACTGGAAAGTGCTCCTGTACATGTGCCTCTTCCATGGCACAACCTAATTATCAGTGGCAATACAAAGTGGAGGGGAAGGGAGGAAAAAGGTTGTTTCCCTTTGATTCAGCATTTTCTATACCTTTGCAGGTTTTTCCTTAAAAGCCAAGACAATGCTTCCTTCTTACCTTACCAAAGATATATAATTTCTAAGAGCTCACAAAGGATGTTAAATACTGAAATTATCTAGAAAATTAGGTCAGTAATCAATCTGTGTTACTCTATTCAAGCAAAGAACAGAGCATGAAGGATGGAACACACGAGTTACATCCCTTTTTAATGAAATTATTTAATATTTTTCATTTTTATTGTCGTGTCTTTCAATCAAAGTGGTATCTTTCCATGAGGAATTAAAAGTATTAGCAATCTGGCTTGTGGTCTTATTTCTTGCCCTCTTTTTTCTGCTTTTCATATTAGCTGATATACTGATGAGTATTACACGTATAGAATTGTAGGACATGGATCCTACCATTCCGCTCCTTCAGGGGAACAGAACCTGAGCCAGCCTTCTCACAGCCAAAGGTAAGAAGAAATGGCTTTCACATTTAATTCATTAAACTGGTGTGACAAGGACCTATTTAACCAACTATGGTGGCCGGCTGCAGTGGAGAAGCCTTTAAAATAGATAAGCTGGATGAGTTACATTTTTAATACACTGGTGTACAGCTAAAATGATCTATAATATAGAATTTGGAAAATTCAATGCTCCACTGCATTGGCACTAATTTGAAAGACCCTCCTAGCTAACACTCCAGATTTGTGTCTCTGAATACGTGTGAATGCTGATACATTGAAATGAGTTCAGGTTAGGTTCATTTTTGCATAAGGGCTCATAGCAGGGCTTCATCACACAGAGAGGAGACCCATGAGCAGCCCCACACCAGGGCTGCTCTCAAACAGCCGTTCACTATGGCTCCACATAAAAAGGACTGACAAGGATCATAAATTGGGACCAAAAGTATTTCAGTCACACTACCTGGCTTTTAAAATTGCAGTTAAGTAAATGCCAGTGGGATGGCATTTCCATGTATGAGAACCTTATCCAGGCTCTCCTAGCCCTGGGGGGTCAAAATGCACTGCTGTTCCCAGCTCTTCCCTTGGTTAGGACACAGCTTCACTTTGCCAGCTGAATAAGAGATCAGGGCTCTTGTTGTTTGCCACACCGAACCATGCACTCATTTTTGGCTGTATAGAACGGCTGAGATAATCTACAATAATTTGCCTATTTTTCAGCTTCACTGCAAACACGAGGTGTGAAATGACCCACGTTAAAAAAACCCCTAAACAACAAAAGCCCACCCATACACAAAAAATCTCAAACCTTCAAGCAACACTTTGTTTTTTAGCTTTAACCTGCCACTTCACCAGCTGTTAAATTGTGGCATACACACCCCACTGCCCAGCAGTCTCAAGAGTTTCAACCTGAACCAGAAAGATGCCTGTCCTTTACACAAAAGATAATAAGGAAGAATGTTTTACTAGGAGAAACTGCCTAAAAACCCATTCACTCCCTTCTCTCCTACTTTGCTGGCAGCTAATTACTTGCACAGTCAATAGTCCTCCCAGCTACATTGGCTCCCTGTTTACAGTGTCATTAACTGAGAAGGAGACAGCACAGTGAACAAACACCCATTCTGCAGCACCACATTTATGGGGGAGTAGTAAGGGATTAGCAACATTCACAGGGATACCTGCACACTCCCCGCATCGCAGAGCAGACAGCTGAGGCTACAAAGGGAACACATGAAGCTTGGGTCACCAAGCTTTAGCTTTGAACTTGATCCTGCATGAATAAATTTGAAGTTCTGCTCTCAATATTTGCATTCTTTGAGGGAATCTCAAACTAAAGCGTTTGAAATCTGCAGAGGAACTCAAGCCAGAATGACATAGATGCATTAGGTAGCAAAATATGAACGTACTAATGTCTGCATTTTTTAAATTTATGGATTAAGTGATTTGATACAGTGGATAAAACAATCCTGACATTTCCCAAAGATCTAGGAAGAGTCTGCATCAAAAAATATGTCTGGAGCACTAACTTCTACTGATACTTAAGAAAGATGCTGAGATCAACAAAACCTCAAGATATTTTTTTGTGTCTTCACAGTGAGTATTGATGTTCCCAGATGTGCCAGGAATAAGCACCAACTCAAGACACTCAAACTTTACTGTTTTACCCTGAGCTACGCAAAAAGTCATCTTCTGGTGCAGAGAAGAAAACTGGAAAGATATGCAACTGGAAAGATAAAGTGTAAACCTACTTTGCCTTCACGATCTTTTCTTCATGGCCTGTGGAATACTAACCACTGGAGAATTTCTGGTGCTCATTTTAAGTCTCTGCAGTCAGACATCCCTCACTTTGAGCTTCAAAAACTGTTATGGCCACAGACCTGCTGTGATTGCTTGCTCGAAGGTGCGCTATCCAAGCAGGAACCACAAATAGTGCACAAATCCTCCATTATTCTGTGCATCTCCATGTCAGCAAGAGAGAAGCAGGAGATGACACAAAGTCACTCAGGAGAAATAGCTTTTGTAACTATCAGCAGTATTGAGGGAGGTGTCTAGGAAAGCTTAAAAGGGAGAAAAAAAGGAAAAGAAAACTGCAGTGTAGCGGCCATCATCCCACATGGGTCAAAGGAAACAATACTGAACTGACTGAAATCTTCCAACACAGCGACACAGTCTCAAGAGAAACATAGAAACATAAGAGGAGTCTGATGGAAAAAACCCAGCAGAACAGAAAGGGGTGGAGATGAGGAAAACCTAAACTCCACAGGGAGTTGATCAGGGGAATGAAAGAGAAAACCAAAACCTCAGGCTGTTGCACAATTTTGAGAGATAAAGGAAAAAACAGTGATGTGTAGAGGGTTCAGTGAGATGCAGAAACAGAGGCAGGAAAGCAGAGAAACACAGGTGTGAAAGACATAGCATAGGTTTGTGTGAGAAATGAGGGGGAATAAAACAAAGAGAAAAAAGAAGGCAAAAGTCTCCCAAAGAATTAAGGAGGCATTATTAAAACAATAAGGTGGCAGGAAGGAGGAAATAAGGGAAAGCTCTACTGATCATCCAGAAAAACAACAGAAGAGATGCAGCCGGCAAAACCAAGCTCTGCTGGGAAGAAACAGAGTGACTCCAGTTTGCTGTGTCAGACTTTGCACTTTTTGCTCAAACTTGTTGCCACCTTACATAATTTCTCAACTCTTTCTGTTTTAGCAGACTTCGGAATCACTTGAAAATAAGCTTTGGAAATAAATATACGCTTATAATTTAACTTTAAAAACTCATTTTTTAAAGTACCATAAATTATTTCCATAGAATTATTTCCATTATTTTGCCAAATGAGATGCTGTTTCTAAAGCAATCAATAGGCAGAATTTAAAAGAGTAATTCCAGACATTTGGCTGCACTGTATGGAGCATTGCCTTCTCTCCTTCCAGTGCTGGAGGAGAAAGGACATCTCTGTGGCTGCCAACCCTGGTGCTACAGTAAATTATACTGGTTCACATGCGACTCCAGGGCCAGGCTTTGCTGAAAGAAATTAATGATAAAAAGCAGTTTTTAATTCTCACTGTAGTCTGTACGAAAGAACACATGTATGACCAGTAAGCCAGGAAAAAGTGAGAACACAAAGGTGATGCCACTGGTTTGATACCAGTTACAAAAAGTTCAAAATGAAGAAAAGAAATCATAAAGAATTTCACAAATTGAGGATTCATACTGCAAGATACCAAAATCCAATGAGAAGAAGCAGAGAGGGCTAAGATAAAAGCTGCAGGAGAAGAATTACTCCTTTACAACAGCCCACAGGTTCCACTGGCCCTTCCCATTGGGTGGAAGTCTGTGGCCAGCAGGGATTCACCAGATGATGGCACCAAAAGTGTGACCATATTTAATGCCCAACTGGATAACCTGTCTGATTCAGGCCACAATTTTTTGCTGTAGATAAATAATAGTGTGTTCAAAGGTTTTGTGTTCAAAGGTTTTGTGGGCATATGACCTTGCTCTGAAATGACCAAGCCTGGTAGAAGATTCCCAAATAGAATGAGACAAAGATTTGAGGGCCAATTCATGGGAGCCATGCACCAATCTGTGCTTTATTCAAATTTGTTGATTATTTTAACAGTAATAACTTTTTTTTTTTTTGCATTAGGATAGGTGAAAACCTGATTTTTTTAAAAATTCAATTGAATATTGTTTAAAAGATCCCTTTATATCTGACAATAAAAAATAAACTTGGCCAAGAGTTATTGTGTCTGAAATTTTAAGGAATAAAGGCTTATTTCTCTTTTAAACTTATTCCTTATGTTTAACTGGAAATCTTCATCACACAGAGCCAATTTTTAAAAGGATAATCCTTGAATTGAAGATCATTACTGTATTCCCATATGTATGCACTCTTCCTTACATACCAGTGCAATTTAATTCTCCTTCCTTTCAGCACCTATTCTATATCCAACCGATGCCTGTCATAGCCTAGAAATCTAAAGACATTTTAATTCCCAGATGGACCCAGTAGGGCAACAGATTTTGTTGCCTCCTGTTCTCCTGTGCGATCACATAAATGGTAGTTGGAGCCCAAGAAGTGTAACTGCCAACTGCACACTCAACCGTGGAGTTCCAAGAGGCACTTACATGTTTGGTAAATGGCTCAAGTTTGAAGAAAAAAGCTAGAATAGAACTCCCTCCCTGGAGATTTTGGCCTTATGCTTGTAAAACAATAGGCAGAAAATGTTTCAGCACTATTTTGTAGCAATAAAATACAATAAAACCGTTTTGCTTTTCACTTAAATATTTACATGTATGAATTGTGCCTGACTTCTGAGAAGATTTTTGAGTTTTCATCAGGAACGTTAAGCTGCAACACTAACATTGAGCTGGATGTGGTATCACAATTCATGAGCAAACAAAGTTTTGAGGCTGCAAGGAAGGAACTTGTTAAATCTCATGCCAGTCCTTTGCTCACTAAGCAGAGAACTGGGATGTCTCAGAAAGAGTAAAGAGCAGAAAAGAGCAATGTGTACTGTGCTGGATTTTTAAAGAAAAGAGTTTGAGATCTACAGATGGCACAAACTTAAATATCAAAATTGAAGAAAATTTTAAAAAGTTTCATGTGGTCAAAGAGTTAAAGTGCATTGTGACAGATTTCTTTTAGTCCCACAACTCATACAAAAGCACGTTTAGAAATACTAGGTGGAAGGCCGATAGTGTGCCAGCATTACACTCACCCTTCTTTGCAATATGGTTCTCAAGTACTCTGAAAGCTTTTTGAGCCATTGTTCTTTCTTTAAATTTTTTTTCCCCTTTACTTTTCTATTTGTATAATCCATCCTCAGAGCAAGTCACAAAAGATTTTGGTTCTACGTGTTTACAGCCTCCTTGTAACAAAGTGTTATTGAACTTAATCCCAAAACCTGGCTATCCCGAACAACAGCATTGAAGAAATGTTTGAGGGAGATAACCTGGGCCAACACAAAGAGCTGTTACAGTGCTGGGATTTTGTCATTCAGGACCTTTTCAAAAAGTGGAGGTACAACATGGCAAAGACTGATACTCTGCCCATGGAATAGTTTTGGGAGGAGAAGTTGGTTTAGCTTTTAAATGGAAACACGGCCACAAGTGTGTGCCTTCATTGTGGTCACTGGTACACTGTGAGAGAAGAAATAAAACTGCTGACCAGAAGTGGATTACCTCATCTCTGACAACATTGACATCAATAGGGGAGATTGGCTTTAGCAAACTAGAGGAAATACGAACCTATTCCCGTTGTAAGAACTTTTTGTTATTGGTTAATCTATCAGTTACACTACAGAGCCATCAAAGTGAGTGACTCAAACTCACGATTCTCATTAACTGAGATCTTGAACTGCAGCTGGTAGGAGAACTGGGGGAGAAATGGCAAATTAGAAGGAAAGACCAATGCAGAACTCCAAGAAATATCCATGAACACAGAAAGTCACTGGAACAAATTCAAGCAAGAATTTTATATTTATGTATATAAGCAAAAAGCAAATTGAGGTGCTGAAATGAAAGATGAGAAAAAAAAGATACCAGTTTATTTTAATCTTATAAGTTAGTGGCACTGACTTTACTTTGAGCAATCTCTATTTTAAAAGCTAAGTGAGGAACACCAGTTATCAGATGAAGACTAAGTTATCAGTTACAGAAATTTATAGAATGTTACACTCCTAAAAATAATACATGCCTTGGAAGTTATCTGCTTTATATGAAAAACCAAGAACAAGGAGATTTAATAGATTTGATTTTGTGCTGAGGCAAACATGCTGTTTTAAATAATTTGTGGGATTGCTCCTCCAAGGCCAGATGGTAGAGGGGATCACAGACTCATAACTGAAAAAGATCCCCAGACAGCTTAAACTTATAGAAAGCTATTAAAACATGAAAAAGACAGAATGAAACTGGAGCAGATTGACAGTTTTGAAAACTAAACAACAGAAAGTAACACTAGTCTGGGTTAGGAAGTAAAAAAATTATGGAGAAATCTGCAAAACAAAATCAGACTGAATTTGAGGCAAGACCAGTAGAAGCAGATGAAGACCTAAGCAGTGTCCTGTCTTTGGAAACTTCCTGTAGCTCAAGCAGCAGTTTAGTTTTGCAAAAACCTACAGGAGAAGTAGAACTTTTTATAGAGAAAAGGATATATGCCTGCTCGGCAAAGGAAAAAGGACTTTTTTCCATCGGCTCTGAAGCCTGCTGTGATATTTCTGCTCCCTGTTCTTAACGGTTTCCAAGCCTTTGGATTGCAGATGTGCTCCTTTCTCTCCTACTCCAACTCCTAGTCTGGAAAAGCCTCTCCTGGCTGAGCTTTTCTTTTGCTGGAAGCAACTGAGCACTCCCTCCAGAAGGTCTGCACGACCCAGTGTGACAGCCAGAACCAGGCAAACAGTTGGCTTCCTCCTTGGCTGTGCAGTCACATATTTTAAGAAATAGAACAGACTGTAGCACAGAGCAGATAGTGAGCAAGTAGAACACGTGCACCATCCACGAAAATAACAAAAAGGGTAAGAGCCAGGTTCCCAAGGAGTTAACATATCTTGTAAAAATAATTATATTTTCTGATATGTGTATGGAGTCAGAACTGAGAACAAGGATTACGATTAGAGTGTGATGCTGTGCTTTAAAACATGGATGAAGAAACTTCAGCTTGAAGAGCCCCAAAATAATGCAGATTTGTTTCTATGTACTAGAAAATGAGGTGAATTTTGGTTCTAAATTGCCAGTTCCAATATCTATTGCAAATTCATTAGAGAATAGAGTTAATGAACATTTAATTTCAGAGATAAAACCCTCTCTTTGCAAGATACGATATGCCAGTCGAGAAATCGTCAGACAACATCGTAATTTGACTGTTAAGAGAGTAAAATATTAGCAAGGGAACATGATTTTTAAAAGTTATCTTAAGTTAAGGACATCCACAGTGCTTTGGCCTATGGAAAATAGTGGTCAAAATTTGTTGAAAAACACTTAAAAGCTTGGATGATCAATGACGAATCTCTATGCAACTTGATTATAAATGAGAACATCACCCTCAGAACCAGAACTGTCAAGCGTGAAAAGCTGTTTGATAGCAAGTTTAGAGTTTTGAACTCAGTAATTGGGTGTTTTGCTCAACTATAAAGCCACTGAGGCAAACACAGCAGTCTTGAAATGTCTATAAATGCCTTACAAAAGTCAAAACACACATCTTGATACACCAGTCTTACAGTCCTGTGACAATTTACCTCTAATTGCAGGAAAAGGGGTGAAACAGCTATGTTACCACAGCTGTTTTATTGATATGGTTATTAATCAAAGACATGCCTGTAAAAACTTAGGAGACACCTTTTTTTCCCACTTTTGAGAAATAAAAACCTGCGAAATATTCTGAATTTCCAAGATCCAAAACAAAATAGACGGCTCAAAAGCAAGTACATCGGAAAATACCAAGGGAATGGAGCAATGCAGGAGGAACTTGAAAAGCTTGACAGCTTTTGATACACGTGTGTATTGTCAGGGGGCTGTTTTTTTTTTCCTCCCATGAGGAAGAGAGAATTACTGGCCTTCTATGAAGGCCATCCCTTGCACAGCCTAGTTCAAACCAGTTGCTGCAGAGTGGTGTTACTGTAAAGGGAGACAGAACTCCCCTCTCTCACGTATTTTCCTTTCAGGGTTTGTTTTCCTCCTTGTTATGTGAAAGACTCGGAGCTGAGCGCTCTGATCTCTCACTAATAGCCCCACATTTACATTACACTGTGATGAATGGAGAAGGCACTACACCACCCAGTCAGAGAAATAAAAATACCTTTGTGCAGGACAGCTCTAATAAAACCGGATTTTCCAGAAGGTGGAATGGAGGTTGACTTTTTCTTCCTTGGAATGCAAGGAGTAATAGAAATATTTATATTTTTATATAAATAAACCATCTGAACACTCAAGGAGCCTTGCTCACTTCTCCTGGTTTTAGTAGCTAACCTTTTGATTGCCTGAGTGACCTCTATCCTTGGCCATAGGTGAGTAATTTACTTCAGGTTGGCAGCCTTGGTCAATTTGCAGGTAAAATTTATGCACTTGGATTTATGCTTTAAGTAGATTTTTGAGTGTTGCCATAGCTAATGATAAGTAACACTCTCGAAGAGAGATAACACTCCTGTACCAGGATTTTCACTGAACTGCAGCAAAAGCGATCAGGATGAGGTAGGTATGGGGTGTGCATCCTTCTGTGGTTTATCTGGAGCTACCCACTGCTGAACAGCAGTCCTTACATCACAGCTTTCTACAAAAATAACTGTGGCTGAACAAGAGCTCATTCTAAAGTAAAGGGCAATAAACACGTTGAAAATGATTCTTCCTTATTCCGCAGATTTGGGGTTTATCTATAAAGTGTGTATACCAATAAAGCTGGTTTTTTTCAGACCTTTCTTAGTGCACCTATAATCTGGGGACTTTTAACAATGCGTTTTCAAAATTTTAAAGCTTATTTTGATGTTTCCATTAAATCTTCCTCAGTAGGTGAGAATGGTTTGGCTACACAGTACAGTAGTAATTTTATTTTTTAACAGCTTCCTAATTTTTCAAAGATTTACAGTTCCTTTTTCTTTCTTTTCTAAGATCTTTTCTCCTGTCTTTCAAATAGTCGTTTATTGTTTTGAACTTTGATCTTTCTGCTCCTTCTCTCACCTTTCCTCCTCATTTTTTTTTAATTTGTTTTTTAGTATTGACAACAAGGATAACATTTAATTAGGGCTTAAAGGGGAGAAAAGAATCCCAATGACTTCGCTTGAACTTATCCAATACCTATTCATTTGCTCAATTCATTGCTTTTCATTTTCATTTTCATTGGATATGTTACAGGACAGCAAGCCTTTAGAAGTAAATCAGGGTTTTCTTAATGGTCTTCTCCACTAATTCAGTGTTACTTTCCTGTTAGACTCCTAATGTAACCTCTTGTTTAATATAATTTCAATTTCTATAGGCAACTAATACTTAAGGAATGTTAACCAAATCGTACATCTGAAATTATCAGCAGAACTTCTTGATTCGAATAAATTACTCCAAAATCATACACAGGAATATTTTCTTAAAGTAATTTAGGAGTAATTTCTGCCATAGATTGACAGAGAAACCTGAAATACAAAAATTGATATCTTTTCTCTTTAAGCTTTAAAACATTTTTAATACGTGACGTGGAATTGTACATCAACAAACGGGACAGGACCAGCTCAAATCTCCTGGTGCTGCACACAGTCCAGGTCTCCGGAGACTTGGTTACACAGGGAATCTGCCAGTGCTTCACCATATCCTACCTCCAATAGTTTATTACAACTTAAGTACGTGTTCTATACCCCAGCACAAGTCAGAAAACATTCCTAGTATCCCTGATAACTGACCCCCGGGAAAAGCATGGCCCACATAAGAGCTTTATTTCAGGGCTTTTGTTTCCCAGCTTCCATTATTTCACTGCCAGTATTGTCATCACTGAGAGGCAGAGACCTTTTTAAAACAATCTGAATGACCTCTGCCTACAATTCTTTAGAACACGATGGATTCATTTCAATTTTTAACATCTTTTCAGTTTTTAGCTAAGTATTAATTTAAAATGTGTGCACTGTCTGGAAGTAAATTAAAGGGGGGAAAGGGCATTTCGAGATGACTGAAAATGTACCTCTCAAGCTGTTTCATTTTCTATTTCCCAGCTAGTCTTGCTGAAAAGGTGGCTAGAAGATTTTATTTCATAGGCAAACATTATTTTTTTCTGTTTCAGTAAAGCTCTTTGTGTGTCCATCATGCTACGCTTGGAGAGCTTGAGGAAATTCAGAGCGGCACTTAAACACAGGCAATCTGGGCGTGCAATAGACTGAATTTTCTCTACATTTATTTGTATTTTTAGTAATTGTTCTACAGTAGGTGCAGATTGCACTGTAGCAGTGGCTGCAGTTAACAAAACAGGCTTCATCGTGGAGCACACGAGCAGGATTCCTGTGGGGGAAAGCCAAGTCAGTGCTCCAGTACCTGGAGTGTTCAGGACAACAGACCAGACAAGACTTCAAACTACTTATTAGCAAATAATGTAATGCAGAGACTCACAGAACGAAACTGATGTGACGCAATATCTGTGCAACGTACATTGCAGGGATTTTTATTCTGGAATTAACCTCACCTAAACTAGGGCTATCTATGGGGCCTGGCATAACCTCTGAGTTTGGCTGGAAGTCCAAAGCTGGCTGTGTTTCCCAGTAATTTTCTAAGCCTTCTCTACTGTACCCTTGCTTTTCCTCATGTAAACAAGACCTACTCTTCTGAACATGGACGTCCTGAAGCTGCTCTCCCAGGGACTTCATCTTTGCACCCGGCATTACTTGGGAGTCTTACACTTTTGCAGTGCTGCTGAACACAATATTAGCATCAGATAGGCTGGGTGCAGGACAGCATTAGAACAAAGTCAGCGTGGTAAACAGGACTAAAAGGAGAGATTTAATTTTCCTATAGATGTAAAGCACTAGTTCTGCTGTATTGAGGCAGCAAAGCAAGCAGTACTCCCAAGGCATCATTCCATGACACATTTGGAAAGCTTTTGCTGAAATATCCTACACCATCAAAGTTAAAATATTTTCACTCTCATAAATCTCTTCGCAAAAGGTAATACCAATAAGGCTTGCTTGACTTGCAGCAATCCAGGATGACACATCATGCCCTAGATCAGGCAAGAATTTCAACATCTCCCAGAGCTCAAGTCAATATCTAAGTCTCCAGGTTATAATCACACGTACACATGCTTCTATTCCTCCTGAGCACTGTTCTTCACCTGGAAATACTGTCAGCTTCAGCAGGCTCTAGAGATAAGCCAATTCTATCGAGTAGGGACTGACATCTCAGGAATACCCTAATTATAACAATTGCATGTTATATTTAAGAGACATTTTTGTATAATCATTTACTAGTTAAGACAATAAGGAATATAATTAATAGTTATATGGCAAGATTTCTGCAATTTGTAATTCCCTAATTGCTATTTTGGATTTCTAACTGAACATCAAAATGTCATAATCTAGTGGCACCAAACACAGAACACTTAAAATGTCAGTGAGCAAAGAAAATGACTTCAGAGAATGGGGTTCAAGAAGTACAGATATGTGATTTGAAATGTACAGTTCCTGATGGTATTAATTACATTATGCAGAAACAGCTCTTCTCAGTGCTGTATGCTCAAGATTAGAGACTGCAAAACACCTTTTTCGGAATCACAGCTCTCCACTTCCCCTGCTGAGATGTCAGATAGACTTGGGCTAAATTTGATGGCAAGTGCTCCAGGTCCCGTATGTCAGCTTCTCCCATGCTTAATGAGCAGAACACTCTGAAGAAAATACTGTGTAAACAATGAAACAGCACATCGAAGAGGTGGAAATGAACTTGCTTCCGCAGGATTTTCAGTCAGAGCAGGATTTGGGACTTCTAGGCAGGCCTGCAAAGCCCTGCTGTGCCCCTAGAACATAATTGGCTCCTGAGAGCAACAGCATACATTAGGCACAGTAAAGCAGTTTAGGAAGGTCTTTCAATAAACTTTCTATAAATGCAACTCATTCATTTTAATTCGAAGCCTGTGGTTCCAGTGGGTGGGCTGTAAGAAAGAGCCGTCTGAGCCCTTGCTCATTGTATTTCCTGTAAGTAACGCCATCACTGTAGGTACGGTACTTGACTGCTTTTGGACAAAAGAATACACAAAGACCATCAAATATTCTTTTGTGCATGGATGTATAGTCACCTCCTAAATCTCCATTCCCCAAAATCGCCACTCAGAAGGATAGGTGCAGCACAAAGGCTCTCAAGCAGCAAAGAAGGGAACCCCACAGCTCTTGGAAAGATTATATTTTCAAGAATGATGACAGGCTGATCAGCTCGTAGAGTGCATGGGCCACCCTTCCTGGCTTCAGTGACTTAGTGTACCTAATGAGTTATGGATTTTAGGTTATTTTGCAGCTTTACAGTGGCTGGGTTAGTCCCTGGCTTCCCAGCTGAGGTTACAAACAACACAGAAAATAATGGCAATTTGTGCTACAGGCAGCCAGTGCTCATTTGTGCTCCCCTCAGCTCCCCCAAACACCCATCCATGCACTGCACCAGTGAGCCTTCACAGGTATCCCTGATTATATCCAGGGGCCCAATTCTCTCTGTTTATTGCTCTGAAGTAGGTTTTAATTGACACTACTACAGCACAAAGCGCCTTTTCATTACTATACCTGTTTATGTTAGTCTAGGAGAGAGATCACTGAATTTGCTTTATGGTATGTACAGTGTAGTCCATGATTTCACTTCTGAAGAGGTTTACCACACATTTTGGAGAGTTATTCTCTAGATTATTAAGGAATAGGTCAATGCAGCGCCCAGACTAACTGTTTTAAAAACAGTGTTAAAATAGAAGCTACGGGGGGAAAAAAAGTATTTACTTTGGGAAAATAAAAGAAAAAAATAAGTAAACACCACAGATCTATTTCTAGCTAATGTCTTTAGTTAAATTAGCATTGACATTAGAAACATAGATAAATAGCAAAAAGATTTAAGTTCTGGAATGACAGGTCAGTCAATCAAAATTAACTGAAAAGAAAACTAAACTTTCTTAGGAAATAAACACATCACATTATGAAGGTATGCTACCACTTCAAAGATTACAGATGTTTCTGGCAAGCCAATTAGCCCAGCTGTTTTTCTGTTCAGATCAGTGCCTTTTCTATGACTATACACATTACAAGTGGTCAGACAGGGATCCCAGGGCACCTGCTCTGAAGCTATTTTTACATTGTTTCAGCCTCATCCATAAGAAGGAAAATCGGTCTCATCATAATCCTTTGCTGTTTGAAAGGATCGTCTTTCACCATTGGAAAAAATCTCTCTTGTTGAATAAGCGCATCCATCATAGTTTAAACAGAATTTCAGGAATGACAGGTACCTTATTTAGATAAGGTGACACATTACTGCTTCCTCTTTCTTCCTTTTTCTTATACAGTAAGATCTATATGGAGAGTAAATTACTCTATCACACCAAGTAAGTATCAAAGTCAAGCTCCATTTTCTGAGTTTCCCATTCCACATCTCCTTGAATTGCTCATCTAGCTATTTGAAGGACATCTGAAGTGGATTTCTGGTTCCACTGCTCTTAGTATCAAATATTTCTGTTGGCTACGCTGAGTGATAAAGCTTACTGAAATCCTTTTTCCTAGGAGAAGGTTACTGGCAGGAACTGGATTGCTGCTGAATTGCTGTTACTGCCTGTTAAGAATGGGGACTTCAAAAAAAATGAAGCAGCTATAAATATCACCAATTTAAAATACGTTTTACATGCCTTCCAGATTGCTTTAAATTGTTTTCTTTAAAACTGAAAAAGATTAATGCACTGAATAGAAATTAAGGCATTTAGATTTCTTTGAAGCCCTTATTGCCATGACCAGTGCATTGTGAGGCAAGGGGCACCTCGGCCACAAAGTAGGGCAGTGCAGCACTAGCTACAGGACCTCCTTGTTCTCAAGTCTGACACCTATTTATCATTTCTCTGCTTTAACAGCTATTTTGGAGGTGAACTGCTAAGCATGACCTAGATGGGCAATACTGGAAACCACAGAAGGAGATGCTCTCACTGATTGCAGGAACACAAACTGTTAAATTAGGCCAGTTATATGGTGTACACCCTTTTGTACGGGAAAGCTGAGAATTAAATGGATCCTGGTGGGAAAGACCTTACCTGACGGGCTTCACAGACACTGTTTGACATCCCCTGGGCAACTTGGCCCCTATTTGCTACAGTGGGTACTAATGTGCGACTCAGTAAGCTCGAAAATGTAAACAGGAAAAGCATGGTGAAACCAACTTTATCAGGAAATGGACTCACCATTACATGCAATCAAAAAATCTGACCGGTTACACTCATTGCCCCACTTCTGAAATCGAAGCTATTACACTTTGGAAAGGGGGGACTGAAACAGAAATCCATCTATTCCATAAAGCTTTGATGAAAGACTCACTCAAGATCCCTGAAGGTGATTTATAGAAGATGCACGGGGATGGGGAGAAGACAGAGAATTAAACACTGCGTCAAACAAGGATTTAGCTGCAGACTGAGCATATCTGAAGTAAGTGCCCTGCCAGCTTAGAGAAGTAACACACTGATGTAAAGTCCTTTGGTCCTTATTATTGGAGTCCACTGTACCTTCTCATCTGGCTTATCTTCAGCAAACCTGCAGGAAAGCCTTAAGAGCTATGAAAAATACCTGTCGATGGTCCTCTGGTGCTTTCCACAAAAATCCTTCATACATCCTGTAGGAGCAATTCCTTTCATCTGAGTACAATTTACTCACAGGACGAAAATCAATTTTTATCACTACTCTGCAAAGGGGCACACGGACTGGAAAGGAGATAATACAGATACATGGCAGATGCAGGGAAGCAGAGGTAGGAGGAAAATTTAGATGAAAAATAAAGGCTTTGCATCTCATTGACAATGCCTAAAGTGCAGAGGCAGGGAGCACAGTCACACTAAATGCACATGCCATTATGGAAAAGGAGCAGACACTCATCATGCACAGGATGAAAAGCACATGGATCCAAAACGCTGGATTGACAGAGAGCACAAGTCAGCAAGTTTCAGAGAAGGGAAGATGAGGTACCTGAGTCACAATTCAGCTGTGGAATGAATCGTGACTTGCAATAAAGCATCTGATGGACTGAGTGAACTTGCAAGAGCTTAGGGAAGGAGCAGAGGTAGGCATCTGTTTTGTTGTTTTTCCAGCTGCCAAAATGATTTTGTCATACGCCTGTTGTGACCGTCCTGAATTCATGTAATTGCAAGGATGACCAACATATGCATGAATGTCTAAGGGCTGGGGATGGAGACATTTGAAGCTGTGTTTAAACAGAAGGAAAAGAAGCCAGATACGAGTCCTCTGTGCCTTTTGCATGTATGTGCACACATTTTTTTTCTGCTCATAGGTGCACCTCAGGCTTTACTGGAATAGGTCCTAAACCAGCCTAAATCTTCTTGGCATGATTTGGTTTCTGCCCTCAGAAACTAGGAAATGAATAATGCATGACAAGTCAGGAGTTCCCTGAGCCTTTGGCTGCAGCAGGATGCACTGGGCAGGTGAAGGGGACGGTTACAGACTGGGCAGGACTGAGGGAATTGGGAACATCTGGCAGCAGAGGGAACCAGAAGTGACTTGACAGAAAAGCTAAGAAGCTATCAATGGATACAGAAGGACAAATTTTCTCAGGAAGCCTTTAGCACGTCAATTATAGCTGACAATTAACACCCCTACTCAGCCAGCCAACCTACAGGGATTTCACAAGCTGCCCCCATTTGTGGCAGGATAAAAAGAGGAGACAAATAAAGGAATAGGCAGTGAATTATTTTTGCATCTTGTTGCTGTTGGAGTTCTTTTGCACAGTTTATCATCACTCTTAACAGAGGAAGAGAGGTTGTTATAAGAATCCCAATTCCAACAAATGATTTAAATTATTTACAAAAATAATTTTAATTCATGCTCTCCTCCATGCTTCCTCACTGGAAAGGTGTGAGGGGTATCTTCAGGACAACTCAATAAACGAACTCTAAGATTTTTCTATAAATAACATTTCTATAAATCCAGCTCAAGAGCCAAGAGAGGTAATAAACAGTTAAGGAGCCTGGTTTACAGGGCTTCTTCTATGCTTCATTCCCCAAAAATACTCACCATTAAAATGTTTTAGCTGAGATTTTCAAAGCAGTATGGGCAAATTCTCTGCACATCTCACATTAATTAACAGCAAGTGTGTGGGTAATTCCCTGTAGTACTTTGATAATGTCAGCTTTTTTTTATACCCATTTAGCATATCCACACGGAATAGGATGGAGGAAATGTGTACAGTGGTTCCAAACTGCACCTCAACAAAAAATGCCGTTTTGTTCTGACCTTATGAGCCTCTGATCTGTTCTAACAGAGGGATTCTGATCAGCTATTTTGGGCAGATCCAGAAAAAGGAAATAAATGTGCCCCATCATCATGGTGATCTGAGCCTAGTCAAGTATCTCATCTTAATATTATTTTTCTGTTTAGAGGGCTTGGGGGAAGGTGAGGGGAATAAACCTTTCTGTTTATTCTTAGCATTGGAAAAATCCACTGGGAGGGACTGCACAACTAACATATTAATGAAGGCTGGCCTCAGATGTGATGCCTGAAAGCAATTATGGGCAAATTAAGAATATAAATGCAAGATAAAAAACTCGTGCCTGTTTGGGACAGAAGGAACATAAGCTGCTCAGCACGGAAAAAAGAATATACGTTTTTCCTTTTCCATAGGGAAGGAATCCTATCTTACCCGGCTTGGAAAAGGCAGCATTGGTAATGTGCACTGTACCAGCTGCAAAAGACCAATATCACTGTGATACCTCTGCTGGTTTGTACAATGATTGCTGAGCTGGACATAGGAGTTCAGACAGTTAAAACCTGGAATTGCAGAAAGCCTGAAAGTCTCTACTCAGCTAAAGTGGAGGAAACGGGTAATTTTCCCATTCTGACCTCTGTACGGTAACATGATTGAATTGAATTTTATGGTTGTCATTTTTCTATAGGATACCTTTTTTTTTTAGGATTTTAGTCACCAACAATAATAAGTATTTGCATTAAGTCTTAAATGCATTAATGGTGTTGAAACTCAAGGTGGCCTTACAGAGTATCAAACTGAAGAGGGTATAAATGCCTCCAGCACATGAGACTCTGATTTTCTATTCCTCATTAGCACCAGGTAAAGGCTACAAAAGAACTGGCTGGAAAGCAAGATTTCCATTCATGGCTGATTTTGTTTTACTCTTCTAGGTTACAGTCCAATTCAGACCAAAAACTAACATGTGCTAAATTCCCCAGGCCCTGCAACCACTTAGTGATATTGATGTTCCTGTCAGCTTTCATGACCAGAGTGAAGATGACAATGTCACTGAGGAGCAACAGCAAACGATGGCTCTCAGGCTCCAGCAGCAGAAGACTGACCAAAGTCTGAAGTCCTGGCAGCTCCCTGCATCTGTGTCCCTTAGGACAAACCACCAGGAATCCAGGCACTCTTCACCTGGCACCCTGCTCTGGGCTTGGCAAGCGCTCTTGCCATGGACATTATGAATGAAACATTTGGGGCTCAACAAAATGGCATTTTTTGTGTGAAAGCATTCAGCCAGCTCTGTTATCAAAAGCCTTTACAACTAAAGACAAAGCCAAATACCAAAAAAAACCTGGAGGCGGGGAAAGGGCATTTTTGAACACTTGGAGTTCTCTCCAAACTATTTCAAGACACATGAATGAAAGCCATCCAACAGTGCCACAGGAGATATATTTTTAGAAAGCAAAGGCAGTGGAAAGTTGCCTTCCCACCCCAGAAAAAGAAGTTAGAATTAAATGAACTACCTTAATTGCTAACAAAATCGCTGATATTTCCCTGACTAGATGAGGAACAACTAGTTCTATGGTTGCCTGATATATTGCCTATAGTTGTCTATTCTTATTGCTTTCTGCTGAATAAGACAAGGAGCAAACTTGCAGAAGCCTCCTTCCTTGATGCCAGTTCTTGGAAAACTTATCTAAAAGATGAGCCTCTAGAGTAATGTGGTTGATTTATTATTTCTCTATTTTAAACGCCTATAAACTAATCTACCTTAAAGGCCAGGTAAATGTGGTACCTATTGCCCCTTACTGTAATTTGCCAAAGCTAAATCTACAAGCCCAGAAATTCCTTTGCTGAGCTTTGACCACCTTGGCCCTATTCCTCGAATGGTCCTTTGGAAAATCACCAGATGCTTGGCCACCTATGGAACGCGTTCCCAGCAGGAGGCTTCTGGGCCAGCCCCAAACCTGCTTGTTAACAACCCCCTGCTTGGCTCCCACGTCTTTTTCTGTATCTTATTACGGCTAACAACAGACAACTCTCTTAGCATTTTTGCCACTGAAGGCTTAAGGTTTTCTTTGCCAGAATGTCCCTGCCTGTGGTTTTCAACTCAGACGGAAAACCTTGTTTTCCAATATACTTGTTATTGACACTAGCAAGTCAAATACATTCTTTTCTGTGCCAGGTCACTGAGACATCTTTTTTTAAGGTACTACATCTCATTTTTGCCAGTGGAGATTTCAGCATTCCTCTTCCTGCTGCCGTGCAGCTTGTGAATCAGAATTGCCAACAGGGTCTCTGCTCCCTACTGGTTTGCTCAAAGATCTCCACAGCCAGGAGAAACCCCCTGATGCTGAAGTCGTTTTCTACGTAAGTGTGACACAACCTCCCACTGGATGGCTGCCGGGGAGCCTGGCAGCACAGCATCAAGGAGCCAAAGCATGTATCTAACTTGGAGATCCAGTGGCAGACAGTTCACTCAAAAATCTTATAACCTCTGACAGGCTGCAGAACTATTTGATTCATTTGTTTGGACTTAATGGCATATGCTGTACATTCTGCCTTCATACATAAAAAGGTGCAGCCAGGTAATAGGGAGGAATCTGCCTGTTCACCTCAGATGCTCTGGGTCAGGCAGTATCTTCTAGAGGGAGGAGAGACTGTCTATCCTGAGAGCAGCACGTGAACACAGCGGGAAAACACAGGCAGGGATGAGCCAAGTGACTTGCAAAATGGGATTGCACTGAGGGAAGCCAAAAACATGCCAAATCATTCCTGAGAAGCAATGGGGAGACACTTTCTTAGCATGCAGGAAACTGTAACCTCCCCTGCAGGGGCTCAGCTGCACGTGAGGCAACCCACAACTTGCATGACTCGGGCTCAAACTTCCCAGGAACCAGCAGTTATAAAGTATGCAAACAAAGGCCATGACAGGTCAGGAAGAGGTAAAACTTCAGACAGAGATTAGATTGTTGAGACAGGGATAGATCTCAGTTCAAGACAGAAAAACACTGATGTGAACAATTATAAAGTCCTATAGAAAAAAACAGTTGGAGGATGGTAATTTGTTGATCCTGAAGATCAGTCCCTTGAAGGGAGCCATGGACTTTGACCATTTCTAGTGTGACAACTGCACGGCAACAAAGACATCAAAGATGGTGAGTAAATTAAGGCCTACCTTTTAGTTACCTGTTAGATATGTTAGCTATATTATCTATTTCTCCTGTGCTTTTAGCTACTACGCTGCCTACCTTTGCTCGTGGGTAAGTACCCAGAGTGATTCAAAGGCTTAGAAAGTTGCTTGGCCAGAAAACAGAGCAAGAGAGAAGGACGTGACTACCCATGACACAACGAGGAAAGAACATGTTCATTGTTAAAATTTATTTCATCTGCAGAGCAAAGTATCTGGATTTTCTCTATTTAAATATCCTCTTTAAAGATATTGTTCAATTTTGTCTTTTTTTTGGTCTACTAAAGCTTCATTTTATTAATTGGAGGCATCTGATGTCCTTTAGTTTTCTCCCTGCAAGAAAAGGGAGGTAGGATCATTTCACCTCAAGGCTCTGGCAGCAAGTTTCTGTGGCACAGCTGCCAAGTTTTTGCCTTTTTTCACCCCTTGTACATGAATGTAAGGACTTAATGCTTCTCACAGGTCTGCTGCTGATTAGTTTTGTGATAACCCCACAATTAAAGAAAAATATGGTGCCAGGATCCGCAAGGAGAGAATTTGACTAGCTCAAATCACATTCATGTCCACTGGCAAGAGCTTCTTGTGAAATTCTGAGCTTTAGGAGAGTAGGATTAGAGCTGTCTGTAAGTCTTTCACACTGAAAATGCTCCTACATGTCAAATATATCACTGGAGTTATGAAAGAAAACCAAGAACACATTTGCAATGACAGGTAAATACATATATTTATATAAATGAAGCAGAAAAATAGAAATAACCTTAGCAAGCAGCTATATTCCCTGGTTGTGTACAAAGCATTGTATACTGAGGCTTTGGGGCTGAGAAAAAAGTGGTTTGCAGCAAAATCTTCTGCAATTGTGAATCATAATTGTGCATGATAATACGAGTTACTAGGATCACCCAACAAGGTTTCTGTTCCCTTTTTTTCATCAGGTAGAAATGAACAATTGCCTTATTTGTTACCAATTTAGGAACAGTAGGTAAGTAATTATGTCTCAGCAGACTATTGATTCACCCTTTGGGGACATACAGAGAAGACTTTAGGCCTGGCGTCCGTCAGAACGAGCTTTCAACAGCATCAGTAGAAGGTGGTGCTTGAGCCTCTTTTTCCAAGAAACCCCAGGATGTGACACAGCACATCGCTCGCTGTCCCCTTTCTGTCACCTCCCTTGTGTCAACAGCGTGTTCACACAAAACCACAGCTCTGGGGAGAGGAACTGCCTCGGTTATTGTGGGACTGCCCCTCAGCTGTGGCTGTCTTCACATGGACAGGATGGGAACTGAGGGATTATCTTCTCCCTTAGGCACCCTGAGTTCCTATATAACACTGACTTGTTAAAACCCCTTCCTCAAACCCATCTCGTCCCTTTTCCTTCTTCTCCTGCTGCACAATCTGACAGGGAAAACAGCCTGACAAGAGATGTACTCCTTACCTCCTGCTCACACAGTGCTTGTATGCGAAGAAGACTGAAGAAAAACTACGAAAATACGAAGTTTGAGGCAAAAAAAGCCCAAACTTTTCCCAGCATATACCTGCAGGCCATGGGAGTGCAATCCCACTGATGTAGTTCCCAGAAGGAGTAACTTTGGAGTAGGTCAGTAGGGCTCAGAGATAAACTCCTTGCCTGTTGTAAGATATATATCTGTTTATTAAAAAATAAAATATACTGTCAATCTCTCTACTGAAATAAGTTACAAAGCATTTAAAGTACCTCCATACTGAAATCCGGGGTGGCAAAAGGCAATGCTGTGCTTAGTGCTGCTCCTATCAAGTCTTAAACAACATCCTTTGAGATGTTTGAGAAACCATGTGCTGATCTGAAGCCCTGCCAATCACAGCAGTTGTTATAACAGGTGGGACACCCAAGGGATGGTCCCAGGAAGAGCTCTGGGACTGTCAGATACAGAACCTTTGAACTCAGAGTGCCCTGTAGCTCCCAGTGCCTGAATGCCCCTCAGCTTCCCAAAGAAACCTATTCCCTGAATTTTGAAGAGAATTAAAGTATTTTAATGACATAATTGTCTCTTTCTAACCTAGAAGTGGCCATTTAGGACAGTACACAAATACAAACCTACACGAACTAGCAAGTTCTTGTAGCATTAAACATAAGAATTATAATCACCTCACTGACATTAGCATTTTCTTAACCCTATGCATTTTCCCCCAGCACAAATCTTTGAGAGGGTAAATGACATCAGAGTTGTTTGCAAGAAAATAAAATATATTTAAGAGTGATACAGATACTACAGTACTGGTTCAAGCAAAAAGACAGCGATTTTAAAGCAATTTTCATCCAAAAAAATGATGACAAGTCTAGAGTCAGGGAATTTACACACTCAATTTAAAATATATTTTTCATCTTCACGTTTTGTATAAAAATTACTGAATTAATTTATATTTGGTCTGGATTAAAGTTATTTTAAATTTATATTGTAATTTTCAGCTGATGGCAGTACTTTCAATAGAAAGACACAAAGAAAACGCGAAACATTGCTGATGAAAAAGGTGATTGCATGAATTACAGCCTTCCTGAGAAGGCTGAAGAGATCTGGTCTGTCTGTAGCCTCTTGGTACAAGAAAGAGACAGCCGAAGATTGTAAGAATGCACGTTCCCAACTGTCTATCATCTGGATTTACTTGCAGTGGTGAAGAAAACAAATTGCACAAAAGGACACCAGTTCCTAAGACACAGTTGGTGCTCCTTACATGATTTGTTATGTTGTTACTTAAACCATTCATGATGGAGGTATCGAAACGTAGCCTCTCAAATGGAGCCATGTAGGACATGTGAAACACAGGAACACCTCATAATAGTGATGTACAAATACTGACATCACTGATCCTCTGCCACTTGTGCATGTTCCACTCGGAGACTTATTTTTGAAGGCATATCAAGATGTACAATGATGAGGGAAAAAGCAAACTTCATTTGCTTTCTGGAGGAGCTGGTGAATGGAAAAGATGGATGGGGTCTCCTGTGAGGGAGCATGAGCGATGCTCGGGGAACAAGGGGAGCTCAAAGTGCAGCACCAGTGCTAAGTTCACTTCCTCTCTGTAGCATCCTTCAGAAACTGCCAGCTGCCCCAGATTGCCCATCAATCTGAAAGTCATGCCAGATTAGGGTGAAAAGTTGGAAAATGCAATTAAAGAACAAGCGATGTGCTCACTTTTGTTTCCAGTTCTGTTCAGCGAAGTGGGAAGTGATCACAATCTTCTCCAAGCACAAGTAAGAGAGCTCCCATGTGGAAAGGTGTTGACTTGTCCCTTGACAGTTCTGCTTTATCTTTTTGTAAGGTAAAGATTTTCGTGGTGATTTTGGTTCTGAAGGTGCAGATTGCTTTGGGAATGGCTTGTGGCCATGAAGACCAATCTATTAACATGCTTGCACATCTCAATGAACTGAGAATGCATAAGAAAACCAAACTGAAAGCTACACCTTCTAATATTTGTGACAAGTGTTAAAGGCAGTGCAATTTATAAAGCACAAAGGAAACAGGGAAAAATATGCCAAATAATAAATCCCTCCCTAAAAAGAAATTTAAAGTTCATCCCTACATAACTACTGATTGTGATGTATCACATACATACATACATACATATGTTTAGGCACTGAATTTAATTGATACGGTGCTGACAGTGAAAAATCGGACTTGTATCAGAGGTCTAATTTTTGCAGAAGACATTTTGCCACCTGGCTTCACAGCAAAAGGAAAAAAGCTTTTGATAGAACTGTCATGTGATGATGAACTCAAGTTCAAATCCAACAAAGCGTAGCTTAGCTACTTTTTGTGGTGAAGGAATGAATTTAGTCTGGTGTCTGACTGAACCCTTACGCTCCACATTTCTCTGCAAGAGTGGCTTTCTGTGCCTTATTCACCACTGAAAATAAGTAAACCAGACTTTTAACTGAAGCTTACCAATATCAAATGACAAAAAGCAACTGTGGAGCAAGCGCACGCTTCCTGCCAGTGCCAGCCTTTGATTTCCCCAGGTGCTACTTTAAATCACAGCCTTTCTCTTCATTTGAATTTTGTCAAGAGTGAGCAAGGTGAACTTTGATGTCCGCTCACCGGTATTGCACTGAAGAATGGGCAGGAAGCTCAAAACAAATTAAATAACTTGAAAAGGCAAATCATTGTTGCAGCTCAGCAGTGTAGTGCAAGAGAGCAAGTCATTTATAGCATTTTGATTGTTTCTTATAATTTAAAGCAACTTGGAAAGCATTAATAATAATGCTTGCTTCATTGGGTTTCCCTTTGATATATTGTCTTGTACTTGCAATGTTTAATAAGGATGTTATAAATTGAACAGTTTAGGCTTTCTCTGGCACTTATTTTAGCAGAGAACACGGAAGCACAAGTCTGCTAAAGGCATAAAAGTGAAAGGAAATGAGACATGAGTTTCAAGGATACAGAACAAAGCAAGAAAGTTTGGGAGCTGCTCCTTTAGAAGACATTCCTTATCCTTTATGACTCACTTCAGCTCTTTCATTTCACATTTAATACTAGAAGGGGGAAAGGCAGAATACCTAATTTTGTCTTGTATTTTGAATAGTGCCTGGCTAAAAGAGTTGGATTCTAATTCTTTACATACACAAGGGGTGTCAAAATAGCCAGATGTTTAGGTAACAGGGAATCTGCCGTTAATTAAATCCGCAAAGAGGAACCCTCATGCCAACCGGCCTGGAAAACTGCCTTAAGGGAGGACACACGCAGGTGCTTCTGCTGCAGGACAGGAGGCAGCTGCACAAGGGGCCATTGGCAAGGGCAGTTCCCATTCTACCACTTTGCCTGGGCACAGAGCAAGAGCTGCAACCACAAGCCACAGAACTCAGTTTAGAGAGGGATGATTGGGGTACAGATTATGGTGCCTTCCTTGAGGAAGCGTTTTAAAACATTGTGGAATAACATTAGGGAATATCCCTGTATACAACGATTACCTGCTGGCAGATGCAGCAAGCGATGCTGTAGAGGTAAGTAAAATGATGCCTTCTTACTGCCTTTGCACTGCAGAGGTGTGATAAGTCTTCTTCCTTCGGCTTTTAAAGCAATTTCAGATCTGAAGACAGACACTGGGGAGGAACAAATTGGAACCCAGATTTTTGTTTATGTTTGTTGTCTGTTTTTGACCAGACAGTGTTTCAAACTAGGAAAGGGTGAATGGGAAAAAGTAGGACAATGAAAACAGAAAGGTATTAATTGTTTGTACAGGAAAAGCATCTGTCAGCTGTTGAAGAGGTAAGGAAGCCCTTTGAAAGTAGGTCTGCCAAAACAAAGGTAGCATTCAGGCCAGAACAGTGTAAGAAAAATTTCTCTTGGGGAAACAGAAAGAAAAGAAAGATAGGAAAGACCTAATTAAAAGTGAGGGACTTGCAGTAAATACATGATTAAACCTTCTTCAAAAGTGTGTAGAAACGTGATTGTCTGAGAAGAATACTAAGTTACAGTGTAGGAAAAATCCCCCATAAAATTGTTAAATTTCTTGTTTTTTAATGGAGAGTAGAAGTGACATCCTACTGTTTTATAAACAGAACATTAAAGCACAGATATGCCTTCCTAATCAGTTACATTAGAATCCCCATGGCTTTCAGGCAACACATATATAAGTTTGGATAAAAAAAAAAATTCTAATAAAAATAAGTTTATTATTTCCATTTTGGAGATATCTTCTCTCTCTACAGTAAGAAAACTGCATCGCTTTAATTTCAGAGGTAATTTTACCTACAAACCACAGTATTGAATCAGTATCGTATTAAAACACATGAATAAAGGTACCAGTGGGAAACCAAATTAAGCCAGCACTTAAATGCTTTCTTAAATTATATTTCCTATTGCAATTTCCCTACTCCACTAAGTTGGCTTGAAAGCCTGAAGAAGCATTTATTCTGTAGGGTACCCAACTAGGCTGAACAGAAACCCCGAGTATATTAAGTTCCCTCTTGAGAAAACCTAAGAGTGACAGGAAAAAATATGGAGTGGGAGGCTACAAAAATACAATTCCAAGAACACACCAGGGAAAAAAAAGTCACAGATGAAAATGTAAATTAATACATAGGCATCTGAAGAAAATAATTACAATTAGGTACTGAAGAAAGAGCAGAAGAACCAAGTTTTTTTGTTTCATTTTGTGGGTTTTTGAAGGCTTATAATTATATGAAAAGCATAGTTGATATTTAATGAGTTGCAACCAGTTGCATTATTTTAATTAGTTTATGGTGATAAGGACGAATCCAAAGCAGACAGCTGTGAAGATTTGTTATTTTAATTAGCTAAGTAGACAGGAAAATCAAGGATAGTCTCGATCCACCACAGCAGACTCCGTTCAGCTGGGCCATGAGGGAAAAGAACCTCGGCAGCAACACATCACGACTTCTGTACTAAAAAAGGGGCTTGTTGGCTGTTTTAGACAGGGAAAACACTCCAAATAAATAGCATCCACTTCACAAGAGCAAAACATTTCTGAGAGGCCAAAACAATAAGCATGACAAAGAATTGCAAAGACCAGAGTTATCAAGCTTGTTACAGCCCAGTAGCTACTTGGACATGCTTGCAGTGTGTGTTATGTACAGATTTATAACCCTAAATACAGAGTATAATTATTGATTACAGCTTTACCTGATTTGTTTTGGGGCTTAGGGATAAAATAGGTATTCTTCAGTTAAAAAAGTTTAGGGCTTCTGAGAAGTAAATGGGATTAAGGGTAAGAATAACCAGCTCCTTCTAAAAAGCTGCTGAGTATTTCGACACCAGTCATATGGACAGATCAATTAATGAAACAGCTTTATATCAGAATTCAAAACGTTGTGAAGGAAGAATACAGTTGTTGGTATCACTGGAAACTAAATTAGACATGAAAAAAACATTTCCTTTACATCATTCATTACCTTGCCTTTGTTCTTGACTGGATCTGCTGGGAGAAATGCACCTGGATTTATCTTATCCTGACCAAAAACCTCAGAATTTGTTTCCTAGCAGCTGCTGCACCAGTTGTAACACAGTCTGAGTGAGTCTGTGATCAGCACAGTGACCTTCAGGTAGGCAAAAGCCTGACCTCTCAAGCTAAGCCCAGGTTCACACCTTGTCCCTGGGTTTGAAAATAACCAGTTATTTCTGACTCTGTTCACATTCTCCACATACATTTTCAATTCTACTTAAAGATAAGTTATTACTATACACAAATTACAACACATAGACTTATGAGTTAATAATTTACTTGCCTAGCTGGGGAATTTTCCTTTTAGTGCATTATAGATGAACCACAGACAAATTCAGTACTTTCTTGAATTAAGCTCATCTAGCCAATCTAATTTTGAATATATCAAGCAGTGCTGTTCTCTGTGGGGACAATTTAGAATGAAGTGTGCTTCGGTATAAGGAAGAATGTCAAGTATTACCCAAGATTGAACAGAAATCTATAAAAGATGCCAACACCAATAGCAGCACAGTTTGGATTACTAGTTTCTGCTCTTTCACAGCAAACATTATTGGGTTCTTTGGCCTCTACAAAGAGATCATTGCTCCTTCTGAGAAATTAAGAAGGGTATGTAACGTAAAAATGTTTAAATAAGAGTCAACACAGGGAGGTTTAAACTAAGCTGTTCTTTCCTTACATTCAGGGATTAGTCAATCAACAATCAGATGACTTAAGACTGACAATGGCACACAAACACTTTCCTTCCTGGAGAGTGTTTGCAATGCATAATTTTAGGCACACAGCAGCCTTGTCGATGTGCTCTGTATCTTGCATGTTCTTCATTTTGAGAAGTAAAGGAACTTCCAATGGGGACATCTAGACTTAAACAGTTTAATACAGCTGGTTCCAAGAGGTATAAATAAAGCCTACAGATGCCAACAGGGAATACCGAGTGTATTTTGAATTAGCCATCAGATTGGTAAGAGAAATTACACAGGGCACTAGGCTCTCACTATTACACTGACAGCAAATACCACTAGGAAAAAATAGAAGCTTATAAAGCAATTTTCCCACATCTTGGTACATTCTGAATTTGGCAATTAAAAGCCACTGAATATGAAGAGTCAGGCCCACAGTGTTTCCCCTCTGAATAGAGCGTCTTCTGTAGTCTTCAAAGCCTGATGTCACTTGTGTCTCCCTTTCTGTTTTGAATCCGCGCAATGCTGAATCCATTTATTGTTGCTAATTGTCCTTCATTAGTTACCTTGCAGTTTTGATTGGTTTGACTCTTCACCCTAATTGATTTGCTACTGTAATTGACTTTCCCCTCCACTGATTTGCCTTGTGTGTTTTATCATTTTAAAGTGTAGAAGAAACACAGAATGGAATTAAATTCCCTGTAATTGCTTATTACCATATTGTGGTGCTTTCATTTCCCACCCCTAAAACAACTACACATTGCTTCAAATTTGTGTGCTGTGCCATTATTTTTATCCATTATGTTTCTGAAATATCATTCTATATCTTCCATCTTCATCCTTTTCCTTTGCTGCTCACTCCTGACATTGAGACCTTACTGTAGCTCCTCACCACTCCCTTGAAGCCCATCCTAAATTCATTACTATCCATAACCCTTTCCTCCATCTCTTCTACTTTGCCTTCCTCAGCATGAAAGCAATGAGGGTTTCACAGGGTACATAATAATCCACACAAGAAAAAACCCTGCCAGTTAAAATCCTCTGCAGCCCTAATAGACTGCGGACTCTCAAGCTATAAAACAAAAATTTGCCCACATGCTTGTTCCAATACTTTGATGGGGTGCAGAGAGGAGCCTCTTTTCTTCTGGCATGGAGTTATCTGTAATCTGTAACCATGTATTTCCTGAAACACCCAGAACAGAAGCGCACTAAAGAAAGACCAAATTACACTTGACTTGAAGAAAAGATAAATAGTGCCATTAGGTGAGGCACTCATCTGGTCTCACCCATTCCAGAACCAGTGCAGCACTAGAGCTGGGTGGGCACAGTGTTTCCCCGAGTGTTTCCCTATGAAAAGAAGAGCAAGGGGAATCATTCAATGCATTGATCTTAGTCCCATTTCACTCCCTTCTCTTGCTTCTCCATCAAAATCCTTTCTGTCTAATTCCTGCAACATTTCATCCTCGCTCCAACTCCCTTGCATGACTGCTTTTCATCCTCACTCACAGTTTTGCTGCCTTCTTTAACTGCAGCTTTAACACTTCCCCTTCATTTTCTTCCCTTCTTTGCTTCCACCTCCAGTTCAGAAGTGTCTCATTTTCCTGCCTGCTGACTCCTTAAATCTGCTCCCTTGCTCCCAGCTCTCTTAACCTCCTACCAGCCACTCTCTTCTTCCTCATCCTTAGCTGACCTGGCTTTTTGCACCTATACTTGTTATAAAACAATGATATACTCTTGCCTTTTTTTTTTTTTCCCTTTAATTTAGGCAATCCTGTTCCCTTCCTCTCATTTCCTTCTTCTGTGATTATTGCTTTATGCTCATGTAGATGTGGACTTTAAAATGCCTTCTGAAGATGCAGAGGCAACATTCCTGCTCCCAAAACAACTGTGAGTTCATTTTATTAATGTTCCTCCTACCGAGCTACATCACTGCTTAGTAAATGGTGCAAAACTTACATATACAGACATACAGCTGTATATATAAAAATAAAAGAACTAAAACCAATCTGAGCACAGCCACAGCCATAGGTATCAATGAACTGAGAAAAGGGGCATGTTATTAGCTATGTAGGGGAGACTGCCTTAGCTCAATGTAAGTTAAATTGTGCATGGAGAGAAGGGAGCACAGTGAATGAATAGTTGGAGAAAATACTGATTCAGACTAGATCCGGTCAGAAATAGCTCTCTCAAGCTATAAAAATTTCAGTTCATAGAATAATCTGTTCTGACCTGTACTGGGACACACCCAAACTTCTTCAAAGGTTTTTTTTCTTTGACAGGGAATAATTGGTTTTACTCTTTAATGAAGAGACAGTTAGAAAGTTCTTCAGTAGTGTAATTACTCATTTTGCATACTTTGGGGAAATCACCCCTTTGCAGCAGAAGTTAAATTTTGCTGTCCTGTTAATACCTGAATGACAACAGGCCTGGGTTACAGGCAGTTGTTGGTTAGGGCACCTTATTAACTGAGGGAGTTCAACCCATAGAACCTTCCTAAACACAATATTTTTTACTGAAATAGGAGCACATACAAGGAAAAGACCCAGAGAAACAGACCATAAAATAAACACAAAGTGATGAATAGCATATTAAGGAGGTGCACTGAGTCTCAGGCTTCTTATCTAATTCAAAATGCATGAGTTTCTTGTTGTGGAGATGGCCTTCTTCAACCACCTCTTGCTGGAAATCTTGGATGGAGAGCTCCTAAGAACATTTTTGGTCCTCTGTATTTTTCAATTTACAAAATAATTTAATAAAAAATGGGAACACCTCCACATCCTATTCTCGACTGGTAAAATACCAGCACCACTGATTTGATCTAGGTCAATTTGTACTTCTCAAAGATCCCATGAAAGCTTAAAAATCATCTCTCTTAAAAAGTGTTCTTTCTTACAAAATATTCTGAATTAAGTTATTGCCTTGGCCAATTTATATCCAGTCTCCCTCTGCTGAATATAACCCTCGGGTTATAATGGACATCAGCAAGCTTGGTCAGCACACTGAATTAATAAAAATTTAAATTCCATGAAACAGGGAAAATACCACAGATTATTTTTATTTAATTGCATAGAGCTATTCTATGACCAAGCGCACAAATAGTTATTTTCTCAGTTTCTTATTTTAATTACAAGTTTGTAATTTTCTACACAAGTTTTAGAGTCTGTTTCTGGTACGCTGTATTTTTAGAGCTTCATTTACATTGTTCTGCTATATCACAGAGCCGTGCATATTATTTGAAAAGCAAAAAAAGACAATTTATGGAGAGTCTCAATTTTAATTGCTTTTTTTTGTTTTCCTTTTTTCTTAACTAAGACGCTTGTTAATTGAGACATTTCAAAAGGAGAGCCAAGACATTCTTACAGTATCCGATATCTCCTAACAAACATTTCACTGTATTTATGCCATGGACTTATGAAAATAGCAAAACAGTAATAAGAAATATACTTCAGTTTGTAGTAAATTGATGCTTTCAGTAAAACATAATTAAAGGTACTCTGCAAAATGAGATAAATAGGAAGTTATTCTGGTGCTCATAGCACCCAGCATAACATATATTTGCATCTTAAACACATGGGAAACAGTATTTGCAGGGCAGCATAGCAGGTACCTCTGCCCCAGTTGCTCTGCACAGTACCTGTATTTCCCAAAGAAAATTTTATTTTAGCTACTCATGCTTGCTTTGCTTCATAGCTACTCTTTATTTGTTTCACAGTCACCATGGAATTAGGTAGCAGCAGTGGGCAATTTTTTTTAAAATTCTCAAACTAGACAATTTTCTCAGGAGAAACATAGATTTGGGCTATTTTCTGCAGAGCCCAAGAATGTCTGCAGATTAATTTTTCATGAGATCTAGCCTGTACACTACAGCACATGGCAGATTTTGCTGCAACATGATTAATACAAAGTTCTGTGCTAAGCACTTGTTAAGCATTAAATGCTTTCCAGAGTCCACATCAGTCTCTCTGCTGGCTTGTTTGGAACCTGACCCAGAGCCAGGTCATTTCAGCAGGGATTCCTTGCCGTGAAAGCTAAAGGACATAGCACAACCTGCTTGTGGGTGTGGATAGATAGATAGGTCAATGGATAGATACACGTGTACCTAGGCACAGACACACACAGAGACATGAGATCTTGGCACCGGTATTGCCTGTAAAGACAGGACACCAAAGTGGCTCTCTGGATTCTATCCTATGCCTTCTTAGGTTGAAAGGGCAGTTGTCAGTGCCTTGGCTTTCAGCATGTAAACAAGATTCACGATAATTTCTCCTGGTAGCTTGACTATTTCTATGGCTTGAATGGCATCCTTTGTGGCTTGGGCTGGTTTCTGCTTTATGAAGACCTCATCTACGGATGCAAGACCTGGAACCTCCCACATTATGCAAGGTGAGGCCACCTCTGCAGCGACGCTCCGGCACATGGCGCTCGATAGGAGGCGGATGGGCTGCAGAGCCACAGGCGGCTCTTGCCTCCCAGCTGGCTTTTTAAAAAGGCACTATTTGGACAGGTAAGCCTGACCTCATTGACTGCTTACAAAGCCTGCTGGTAATTTCATGCTACTGAGAACTGCATTCTGCAGTGACAGCTCATGACAGGGTCTGTCAAAAGGAAATAGCCAAGAGACTGCAAACCATTAGGGAAATAGCCTGACAAATATCACTGGAAGACCATACTAAAGGAGCTCTATTGTTTTGTTTAGAGCCTCACACGGGAGAGGCAGGAAGAATAAACAGCAGGAGACATTTCAATATAAACGTTTCATTTAACAGTGTAGAAAGTTCCCAAATTTATCTCTCCGATAAACTACCACTGCTCAATTTCTACCCATGTGTGTAAATAGCTGCTGACATTGCTCACAGGCTATGCAGTCTACAAGATTTTGTATCCAAAAGGACCATACTTATACCCTTCCATTTAAATGAAAGGTGTCATCAATGCCAGTCTTTCACGGCTCATGAAGGTTTTGACCTGACCTTGCACATAAAACAGAATAAACCTTTGGAGAGTAAGTCAAGCCTGGGAATGTACAGATCAGTAAATTCTTTACCTAAAAACAGATGGATTCTTGGGAAATGCTGGCATTCTGATAATATTCACATCAAATTATCAGTGTCACCCTAATCCTGAATGACCACCAG
This sequence comes from Eulacestoma nigropectus, assembly GCA_013397775.1. NCBI lineage: Eukaryota > Metazoa > Chordata > Aves > Passeriformes > Eulacestoma > Eulacestoma nigropectus. Next base: position 667,518 of record VZTE01001006.1, on the reverse strand, counting down.
CCTTCTACCCCATCACGATGATCATTATTCACTTGAGCTGCAGCCCGGCTCAAACAACTGATTTCATGCAAACTGTTAAATACAGAGAGAAAATCTGCTCCAGTGGGAAGCTTTGCTTCACAGCTACATAAAAGACTAATGTATTGCCTTGCTTTGACCCAGATGGGACTGCTTACAAGCAAATTGCAAATCCCTGACGTTGGATTAATTTCTTTTTCAATCTCTGATGAGGGAATCCTCCCCTCCACCACCCCACTACACTTCTTATGGGAAGTTTCACATTTTCAAACACTTTGGTTCTTCACTTGTTTGTGTTACTACTGCAGTATTACATGACTGCTAAAAGTGAGAGCTGAATAATTTTTATGCTTTTTTTTTTCTACCTGAAGATAATGGCACGAGGCCTGCAGAGATGGCAATTAAACATATCGGGCATGCGATCAAGGCCACTTTACAACACTCATCTTCTCTCACGAATTTCACATTTCCACTCACCCTCTCAATCAATCTGTTGTTATTCTATTTGCCTTATGTTCTAACTCAACATGTCATCACTGTTCAAAATACATCACTTCTACCCTGGCACGCTACTTTTGCCTGTCAGCTGTCACGGAGAACTTGTGACCAATCAGTATTTTGCTTTTTCTGCTAAGGACCACTTAAAACAGCCTTCAATCACTTCCCAAGAGACAAACTTTGTCTCTTGCCAAGGTAAGCCACCACGTTCATTACCTGGGTTTTCACATGCCATCCATGAGCCTGAATCAGAGTTATAGAACAGGGTTTACTAAGGGTGAAAATCAGAAGGGTTCTCTGTGCTGATTACATACACTTCATGTGAACTAAACACCAACTTGCCTGAGTTAAAGACAGAATTGGATAAAAGCGGAGTGCTGGTAACCTGTACTGCACTAACTTGTAGCCATCTATTCTGAAATGTAACAGTCGGCGCACACAATCCACAGAATATGCTGGATATGGAATCCATAGAATAGGTGTCATATACAAAATGAGGCATTGCTAACAGCCTGTGTGTCTTGGCTACTAAATCATGTAGGATTAAGGGACCCTTAAGAAACCATCTACTTCAACCTCTTGGTCAAAACATGTCCAGTTAGAGGAGGTTGCCAGGACCTTGTTTATATTACTATTACCAACCAGTGGTCTTAAAATATTGTCACTCTTCTGCCTCAGTAAAGAAAAGTTAAGTGACAATTCTGTTGTAACTTAGGGTCCTCTTATGGAGGCTTCACAGCACACAGAGGTGAGGCACTGCAAAGCTTTGCTGTCATCACAAACCTCCTTAATACCAGGAATTTTTAGCACTGCCTCTCTTAGGCCTGGATTTATCTCCTGTATATCATTAACATTTCGTACCCTTACAGAAGGAATGCCAGAGCTCCTGTCTTGCGGCTCTTGTGTTTCCTTGCAAGTACAGTCAGCTGTATTATCCAAGGGATAGGACACTGAGTGATGGCAGGTAATTTGTGTACTACTGAGCTGGGCTCCAGCCAGCTTAGAAGCCTCTCCCCTTGCTCGCTGCTCTGGGAGAGTTTATTTGCAGAGGCACCAGAGCACGTCCTGGTGCACATCCAGGAAGGCTGGCACCGACCTGAAGCCAATGAGCCCTGTTGAACTCGGGAAAGCTCTGTTGAGGGGCCGACTCTCTGTCTTCCCACTCTGCTCCCCTCACTCTTGGTTCTGGGAACGCAGCCCAGACCCACCTGAGCAGGCTCTGTGCAGTGCCAGGCTTGGTTGGGAAAACAAGCAGCCTGCTTCTGGGCCTCAGTTGGATCTGAAAGCCACTTAACCGTATTTGTATTATGTTGCACCTGCCAGACCCAGGCTGGCGGGTGAGCCAGTACAAAAACCACCCAGCTGGCTGTGTGCATGGCATCACTCAACACAACAGGGATCCCGTGCCTATGGAAAACAGCAAGCTATTTGTAATGGTTTGTTATACAGCACGTTTGTCCTTAAAGCAATAATGAGTTCAAAACTCTAAAAGAAATGAATCTAAATATTCCTAGTTTACATTACCTGATTACAAACGTAATAGTGAGCTTTACTCATTTGTCTGAAGTGGAGATGCTGAAGAACATAATGTAGCTCTTTTCTGGTTTCATTAATATTGTGAAAAGCCCAGAAAATGCTCTGACCTGTCCAAATTAACATTAACAATGTTTTCCCTTCTGTGTTGATCAAGCACATCTAAATGATGGCTAAGAGTTGACCAACAAAAGGTAATTGATTTTTCTGACATTTATTTTCTTACATCCAATAATCTCAGTCCTTGAAGTTAAGTTCATCAGTATGCTGAAAAACAAGCTCTAACTTCTGGTATTTGAAGGCTTGAATGGCTGCTGCTCAATCTTATAAAGCTGGAAAAAGATAGAAATAGAAGTATTCTGCATGAAGGAGAAAGGTAGGAATGACTGCACAGCATAGCAGCAGAGATACAGGTAATTCAACCAGTTACACCCCCCTCAACCTTCATTAAACATCAATTTTCGATTTGTAGCTTCATCTTATGAAGTGCTTTTCACATTTAAAAGGGGTTAAGTTTAAAGAATCAAACTATTGACATATTTCTACAATTCACTGTGCAGCACATCTGTAACACAGTGGCAACGTCCTGCACCACTTGGCTATCACTTTTAGGATGGACTGCACTCGTCTACTACACACTGCACTTGTATTCCAGCACAGATATTAAACAACCCAGTTTGCTCTTTGGAAACGTCTTCTTTAGGGCATTCAAGCGTATTTGAAATAGAAATGAACTCAGATCAATCTTTCAAATAGTTAAAATAATGGCAAACAGGCTGGCTTTGCCAGGGAGATATACAAAGCACTGGGAAACCAGAGCATTGCAGTCTTTTTGCATCAGTGGCTGTTTCTTGTCTGCCTTCCAAGTTGTGTAAAAATGCCCACAGGTATCACAGTAGAATCACTTTTAAAAATAATTATTGTTTTATGCAGGAAATGAGGCTAAGAGCATTGAAAGGCGTGGACCAAACACCTTCAAAAACTTGCTCAGAATGACAAGGTAGCAATACCAAAGGCATTCATTTGTTGGAAGGTCCAACTTGAGACCTTCTCTTTAACTCTTACTGTAACAGGAATTTATGCACAATTTAGATACCAAATTCCAGGGCCACTTATTTGCTTTTCATGCAGGTTGTTTAGTTTCATGTCCATCATGCTTTGGGCACAGCTATAAGCCTCATTATTCATTTCTAGCAATCAAGGCAGCCTCAAAGCCTGATTTTTCCAGGTCGTTGTTTCTATGTCTCTCAATGATTTATAGAAAAAGTCTGTATTTATACAATGTGAACGTCTCTCAATGCACATAGGCTTTTCAGCTATTTTTCACTGATAATTTGCAAGGTTTTCCCACTTAGCAAGCAGCTAAGGTGTTTTCATTCATCAGTCATAAACAACAGGTAACTATTTCGCTGTTGATAAATTCTGGACTTCTAGGGATCTTCTTGCAGCAGGTCAGGAACATGGTCAGTATGATACAGCTACAGGAGTGAAGTTACTCTTTAATGATTTTTGACATAGATTTTTTTGCATAAATATAGAGTCCAGAAAGCAACTCCTGTTAACTTGCAGGCTATAAGGGCACAGTATTCCAATTTGAAATGGTCATTACAAGCTTGTAGTTTAGAAAATACTGGATAAATCTCAGCAATTTGCTCGGTATTTAGTCTAAGTGACTCCATACCCAGGAGTAATTACATTGTGCCTGCTCTTCCAGACAGAAATGCTGGGATGCTCTGCATAACAAAGCTGTAACTGAATTTCTTCCTACCTGAGCCCTGATAAGTTAAAGTAGCCACAATTTTAGGAGAATCCTTTAGCTGCCTGAAACAAAACACGGTATTGATCCTTCGCCAGATAAGAATGGTCAGTAACTCATGTGTTCCTCTTCTCACTCCATTTGGTTTTTTGTGTTTGGACAAATTGGAAACCTAAGAATGAGAATTCCTCAACATTTGTTAAGTAAAAATACATGTGAATTTATATAATTGCAGGAGGTGTGTTATCCTCAAATGAAACCTTTGATTCAACAATTCTAAACACACTGGCACTTGCAAGGTTGTAGAGATTAATTCACATGGCTGCGAATTGATTTATCTCTTACTGATTTGGCTACATTGATTATTCTGATGCCTTCTTAACTGGCTTAACTTTGGATGTCATTTTTAGTATATGTGCTTACTATACTCCTCTCATTTGATTAAATTAGAGCTGTGAATCAATTCTCTCTGCCATGCAACTGAATTTTCAGATATGGTTTCACCTAACTTTATGTGAGGTTATTTAGCTTTTTCCCCCACAGACTGTTTCAATAAATGTGTATTCATTCTACAGGGTTGCAAATGGAAACAGTATTTTACTTTTACTAATTTTAATAGTGAGGCTCAAGGGTAAATCTCACTCAGCATCACAGAAGGGATACATTTGCTAACTTACAGTAACTTTCCCACTTAACAAGCTTCTCAGCTTCTTTTTTGGAATGAAATTCCTGCAAATTGAGTCAAATTTCTCATCAGTGATTCTGTAAACTGGTAGATACTTGACAAGATGTTAATGCAAAAACAATGCAGTGGCTTCTCATCGTGTTCATATTTACCCTCAACTCCTCCTTTCCTAATCCATATTTTTTTTTTTTGAGTTCATACCCCACAGGAAGAAGAGTAAACAGATTTTTGAATGTCAACAATTAAAAAAAACCCACACAAGATTTTTGCAACCAAGTGGAATAGTCTTTGTAAAACAGCCCCAAGACTGGTTGTGCACCACGGTTCATATTCTCAGCAGAGGACATAGAGTCACATCAAAGGGTACATAATGTTTTAAGCTCTACTGTAGCTGCAGATGCAGCTCTATTCAGGATAAATGTAACTTTTTGGAACCTCTGTACATCCTAAAAAACAGCTCTCCCTTTTCCCATAGCCCCAAACACAGGTTTTAAGCATTTATTTTATATTATTTTTGAAGTGCAAGACTTTCCTGTAAAATCTTTTATTCAAGATCCAGTAAAAGTGATGAAGGCTGCACAAAGGAGTGCAGCATAGAGTGCTTTCATCTTGTGTCAAACTTCCATAAATAGGAAACACTCATGTCCAAGTGATTCATTACCATATAAGTGATGCTTTTTCTCTACTTGAAGAAGAGAAATTAGACAGAAACTAGATGTTAGAATTATGCATCTGGATACACTGCAGCTCTTGACTGTGAATAATTCAATGAATTCTTCTCACCACTCACTATGTCCATTTCTAGAGCTTTTTTTGAGGGAACACTTCCTCTGACCCATCAAAACATAGTCCCAGAGGCATAAGCATTTTTTATATGATGCTCAATAAATTATATTGATCCTCTATGGTTAGGCTCTACATTTGTTTCAAAGAAGGTTTGAGCCTTTACAGAAAAGGAAACCGAGTCCATTGTCTTCTATCAATCAAGTCTCCTATTTTTCTTCTGTAACGTAAGTCTCCCTACTTCTCTGTAACTCTAGAGTTTTACGCAGTTCCTTTCATAGTCATTATGGAAATAATTGGTTTACAGTTTAAGAAAGGTAGAGTACAAAGGCAGTTACAGAAAGGTGGAGATATTTTACAAGAATTTTTACCTAGTGCAATACCATGTAATAATCAAAAGCCATGAGTTTTAAGGTCTTGACTGAACTTTGCTAAAACCCTCAACTTTTATTGTAGTGGTTCCACATTCTGTCTTCTTCCCAAACACTGTCCCTTCCACCTTCTGCTGTTAGAAGCTTCTCTGTGCTGTCAGCCTTTGTTCTGACTGAGACTGCACTGAGAGCAGTAGAGCATACACATATGTTGACAAAGAGGCCTGACAGTATCTTCTAAACCCAGAACATACCACATTCACATCAGCAAAACTTCCTCAAATTCATTCACAGCCAGCTTAGACATAACTACAACACAGTCTTCATTTACTTGGGGTTTATTTGTATGTACACAGCCCCCTGTCATTCTGATCAATGCAGGGAAATATTTTAATACCGTTGCAACGCATGCATTTTCATTGCTCACATTAAATCTAATTTACTATTTTCACAAGCTATCTGGTGCTAATTACAGACACTGGGAATTACCTTAAGCAGGAGTTATTGCTTTTTTAAGAATAGAGTTTGATAGTCAGAAACTGAAATTCTGCTGTGATAGCACAATACAATTGTATTTACTTTTTTTCCTTTGGGAAAACCGTAAAGCACTAAAACCTCTGACCTCAGTACACTTCTTGTTATCAGAAATTCATACCTAAATATAATTCTTAAGAAAATCAATTCTATTTTACATGGTATGCCTCTCCTCCCCACACACACCTTCTTCAATTTCCCTTGTGTCCTTAGTCTGCCCTGAAAGGTCTGAAATAAGTAGGTGTTGGGGGGACTCATTGGGATCAATGGTGCCTTTTATGTTTTTTAACTGGCAGGAACCTTCCCCTAGCATTAAAGACAATGTGTAGGCACGGTGTGCTCGTGGTGCATCTCATTCTCATTCATTCTCCCTGCCCCTCCTGCGCAGAGCCAGGCTCGGTGCCGGCAGGTCCGCTCACTGCACGTGCAGCGTGGCAGGGAATGAGCCTGGTTCTGCTGGGAGTCACAGGGTTCTGGCAGGGCCCCTGTGCCACCAACCGAGAGCCAGCCCCACTCACCCTTAGCCCAGGCTGCAGTGTGTGGCTTGGGACACGCTGATCTCCATGGCTAAGGACTGCACAGGGGGCAACTCTCACAGCTGGCCACCCTTTGCTTTGGCAAGCATCTTGAGCCCTATTCCCTCCAGGCATCTTGGATTTACCATTCTGAGAGCTCTAACCTTAACCTAAATCCCTTGGAGAGTCCCAGGAGCTCAGCCACATGCCCTACTAACTATGAGTTGTTGGTGAATTCCACTAGCAGCCCCCACGTCATTGTGCCCTCCCCCTTAAACCACACTCTTAGCACATGACTAAGCTACAGCTTTCTCCTTCATTGAACAGGAACAGACACCGAGATGTTTTCCCCTGTAGGAGTTCTGGTGCCAAACCACACAGAAATCCTGGTTGTGTCCTTTCACTTTTCCCCGTGTAAGTTAACCAAACTGCTGTTAATCAAGTTAAGCAGTCCTATGCTGAGTCTGTTCACAGATACTCAGATAAATGTTAACTGCACATGTTTACTGCAAACTGGAGCACTCAAACCACCCTGACAATCCATGCTCAGGGCAGGTGACAGCAACAGGATGAGATGTGGTCAATGTCCTCAAGGCAGAGGGCAAGGAATTAGGATTTCCAAATATGCTGTGACGTGAGCTCACTATGTGTTTCAGATTAACTGATGGCACAGTAGCTCTCAGCTCACCTTGGCTGGCGATATGTTGTGAGCTGTTACAAACAAAGCTAGAGGAATACTGGCCATGAAGCCACCTGAACACAGCTTAAAGAATACAACAGTTCCTACAGTACAGCCATGAGAAAGACAACGTCCTCTGCAACACAGTTTGTTAACTTCCAGGGAAGCTGCGGATGCCCCATTCCCAGAAGTGTTCAAGGCCAGGCTGGATGGGGCTTTGAGTAACCTGGTGTAGTGGAAGGTGTCCCTGCCCATGGCAGGGGGGTTGTAACTAGGTGGTCTTTAACGTCCTTCCAGCCCAAACCATTCTATGATTCCATGAACTCAGAGAAAATGGTGCTCTCAAGATGATGCCATTCGGGCCACAAATTCTGCTACTTGAGGTGCTGAGCTCTAAAACCTAGAGGAAAAATTAAACCTATTGTAAGCTTTCTGTTTCAACTACATGATGTCCATATTCCACATGAAAAATAAAGAGAGCTGGAATAAGGTGTCATATTACTACATATTTACGATTGCAACAACCTCTTAATGAATTTTCTGTGTTTTCTCTTGTACCTGCCATGCTTACGATGTGCTACAAAACACGTGAATGTGTTTTTACCATCAGATAGACAATCTTCAGGAGCTGCCTTTGCTTCATTTGTCAAAAGTAATGCTTTGTACACCTCTGTTGGGAATGCTGAGCTGGCTGCTGAATACAGAGCCAAGAGGTCTAGGTATTGGCTTAGTTCCTTTTAATTATCATCTCACATGTAAAGGAGACTGTTTTATCTTTCAGAGCACAAGGCTCATATAAATAGTCTTTAGTATAGAAAAGAGCTAGACAGTTTCATGGTTATAATTTAGAATGTAGCTCCATTTCAGTTACTTAGTCTTGAAGCCAAATGAAGCAGAGAAATGTGAGTTTTTATGATATCTCTTCCAAAAATATTGTTTTGATCTTATTCAAATCTTTCTTCCTGATAAGCCAAAGACACTTTTATAAAAAAATGCTAGTCTCAACAAAGTGAAACTGAAACATTCCAGCAACTTCCCAAACTCAGATGGAAAGAAATAAGGCCACATTTTTTGTTCACTTCCTTCCAGCCCTGAAAGCTACATGAATAAAACCAATGCATCAAAAAGCTCACCTACAGTGTAAGTATCTTCATTTAAACACAGCCATCAGTGTTTGAACATAAGCATGATTGATTCTCTTTTTTTGAGATTATATTCATTTGAGGAATTTCACTATGTAGATGTAATACAGACTTTTCTAAGTCCCTTGACTGAGCATAGCATGACATTCTGATTAAAAGATTAGCACTGTGCTGTATCAGTAAAACACATTTTAAATGTATTAGGAACCAACGACTGGACAGATCTCAAAAGAGAGCAAGATACTACTTAGAGAAATAAGGGGATTTCTTAAACACGGAACTGCAAAATTGAGCTAAGGCTCATAGTCAAAGACCTGCTCAGAATTTTTTGCTGCCCTGCACTTTGTAACAGAAAAAGTTGGAATAATATGTAAATATATTTGTATCTACATCTCATTAAAAACAGACAGGTGGGTCTTAATACAAGACACTACCTGCATGAAACACCAGGGAGATGATTCTGTTTTAATGTGCTTCTGTACTTGTGTGACAAGTCAGAGAGAGCACCACTGCTTTCTGAACACCAGCCATTACAAGGGTAGAAATCATCAGAGCTCTCTGAGCATTTCAGCAATGACTACATTTACCACGTCTGCCACAAATAGGCCTTCTTTATAAAAGACCCAGTCTGATCCCATTGTGGTCTTCAGAACTCTGCACACACCTTCCTGAAAATGAACCAAGATGTTCAGGAACTATTCCCAGTTCGGTTCCACAACCACTTTAAACCCTACAGGAGTACGAGCACAAATCGTAGCTGTGCAAGCTGTTCCTGTTTGCACTACTGACAAAGGGGGGTGATAACTTGCCTGAACACTCACAAGTCAGTGAATTCCCCTGCTCCCACTTCGGAGCAGTGGGGTTACAGGACAGATATTTTTAAACAACTGATGCATGGCTCCCAGAAAAACTTTGAAATGCCATCATACGTGTTGTGTCTCACAACGTGGCACTGTCCTGGCCAACAAAGACAAACAGGTGATAAAACCTCCTTCATTAGTTTTCAGAGGGTCGAGGAAAGAAACCCTGGAGCAGCCATGCTTATGAATCTTGGTTTGTGAAGAGCTTGGATTAAAGCAGGGTCAAAGAAGAGGGTTGAGAGAGAGAGAAAGCAGCCTTCTCATCTCAGGTGAGGCTGAGTAAGGGAGGAAGGAATCTACAGCATGTGCCTGAGTGGCACCCTAAAACTCTGGGACCTTTTTGCTGTGTTTTCATCAGATTCTGTGAACCACTTTCAAGCAATTTGGGAAGGCAGCTTAAAAGTTTTTGGTGCTTAATTGAGAAGAAAAAGTTTTAAAAAAATTCTTGGGGACTAGACTAACTCTGCTTCCTTTGACTCCAAACAAGGAAAAAACTTCCTTGCCTTTCTTTTAAGCGTGTGGGGACACGGGATCACTATTCCCACAAAACCAGGCATGTGGTTAGTGACACGGGGGAGGATCTGGAGAACAACAGAAGCACTTGGCCTTTCCAGCAGCTGCAAATGAGGAAATTGCCACAGACTGGGGTCTCCCTCCACCACATTCTCTCTGTTTTCAAAGGGAGGGAAGAAGATAGGCCTAAGGTGACCTACATGTTTCCTACTGCCCTTTCTACAGAAGAATGATCGGAGTGCATTACACTTCGTGATATAAGAGTATTTTTGCTTGACAAAGTTTGAAATTTAGAGAAAAGAGCTGTCTACTTAATTAAAAACAACTCATCCCCAAGTACTGCCACCACCAAAAATTATTTGTCTTTTGGCAAACACTTATTCCTAACCCGATAAAACTTGTCAAAATAATGTGAATCTGCTTCTTCTTCTCTGTATGCACGTGCAGTCAGGTAAATAAACATGCACTAAAGCATCGAGACAATTCACCTTGGTTATCCTTTTGGGTACAATTTTTGTTTTCCCTCCATCATTACTCTTGCTGTTTCTGCAGCTTAGTGTCACTTCTCAGCACATGTCTGCAAAACCAAAAGAATTCTTTGCCTTCATCCTCCCAAACAAGTATGATTTATCTTAGCACCAGTTATCAAACCTGAAATATAAACGTTTTTTCCCTGACACAAGGAATTATCATAGAGTCATAGAATATCCTGACTTGAAAGGGACCCACAAAGAATAATAGGATTTATAGCTGCTCTTGTTTAGGGGGAAAAAAATAAAAACAATAAAATCACAGAATTCTTAGGTGACTAAACCTCATGGATGCAAAAACCAAATGACTATATCCCCCCCCAAATATTTAGTCTGGTGACATATACTATAAAGTGACCTATGTTTGATCATGCAATAATCTAATGAATCAATCAAAATCAGCCTTTCAGTCCACGTAGCGCAGAGCATAATAATCAAAATTGCAAACAGAACTGTTGTATTGATTTTTGTTAATCTAATCTCCCCCTTAGCACCAGCCTATCATCAGATCCTTACACCTCCCCAGCTCCTGCCCAGCAGCCATGACAGCTGGGGCTGGAGCTGTGTTGACAGCATTAAACAAAGCCAGCCATTATCAAAGTACACTTACCAAGAAATGTGACAACCGCCACTCGTGACTCAAGGATTGTATGACTATAATGCAACTTTCCTTCTAATACTGCCATAAGATTAGTAAATAAGAGCTCTGCATAAAGCAGGGAGATACTTATTAACTTCACTTTTGGTAGCACTTAATATACCGTTGTTTTAATTGTGTTCATTTGTTATATCTCTGCTGTACAGAAAGCTGCTAGAGTGGTTTGTAAATCTTATTGTGTCAAAAGACAAACAACTGATTCAGCCTGCAGTGCAGGAATAGGCAACAGAAAATCACTTAATCCCCAGGTGGTTTAGTTCTACCCCACTGACTGTGATAAAGGTGTAGACACAGGAAAGCAGATTTAGCACAAATATCAAAAGCAAGGCTCAAATCCTAGGTCCCAGTTGGCCTCTTAGTGTACCTCTGAAATTCAAGGGCTGGGATAAGAAGGCTGCTTCAAACAGTCAACAAGTATTTCCTTCCAAATAAGCCAGCTCTTTGTTAGGCTGGGAAAACAGTGGCCACAGCATTACTCATAAAAGGCTCCTGACCCTAAAGGACATTATAAGGTCAGAAAGTGTGCTGACAGCTGCACCACTCTTTAATTAACACTCTCATCCACAAGTAATACATAGAATTCTACACAACTCGTTCTCCAAAAAAAGGAAAACAATTTTGCTCTGGTTTATCTGATGGAGGATCCTCTCTCTCATCATTATCAGGACTGTAAAGGAATTAACTTCCTTATTTAGTTGCCTTATGTTTAGTGATGTGAGAACTCCGATATGTCACTGAGTAAAATGGATAGGAGGAAAAACTGAGCATCTTTCAGGAACACTACTGAAGGAAAGTTCTTAGGCAAAAAGAGATTTTTAAATTAAAAATAAAAAAACAACGAAACAAAAACCAACAACCCCAACCAATCAGACAAAAAACCCCAAGATTCAAACTACAGCAAAAATGGTCAGTTCCACAAATCATTTGAGCTCTGATTGCCTCACATGAAAAATCTACTCTAACTGTTCAGTCTTGTGTGCTCTATGCTGCATACGTAATTAAATCTACCATTTTTTATTACAGAGAACAAGTGGCTAGATTTTTACCAGCAATATAAAAATAACATGACATTTGCTTTGGAACGCTAGTAAAAATTTTGTGATCAAATGCAAGGTGTTCTATGGAAGCTTCCTTTCTCTATCATTCTGTCATTTTCAGTCAAAACACAGCTAATATTGGACATCTGGGAGAAAGGCTGCTTTTGCAGGCTTTGCTTCATGAGCAGAATATGGCAAATAACAGAATATTTTAAAGTTTTTCCCCTTTGTGGTCAGAAATAAAAAGCATAATAAATATGTTAAAAAGGGCTAATGAGTCCCAGGCAGCAAGATCTTCATCTTTCGAAGACTTTTATGAACCTTAATTATCTAATTACTGTTAATTGGTTGAGTGGGATGAGGGAGCACTATGGGTGTAGGGGGGCATGCATTGTTCTGCTCGCTTGGAACTCATCCCGGCACCACTGGGTGTAGTACACAACTTGCTCAGGAAAATCAACAATTTACATGAAAAGTTTTTTGATTGAATATGCAGTTTTCGTCTGTGGTTTAAAAACTATTGCTGATTCCTCATGCCCTGTGCATGGTAAGTTAGAAAAGTTGACTGGCTTCCTCTCATACTCATGAGATATAGAGAAATCCATAGAATCTACATTTTTACTTTATTTTCTACACAAATACCTCCACTCTAAAAATTGCACAATGCAGCCCTGAAGTAACCCTGAAGCAGCTAATTTTTTGCATCCTTAATCCCAGGCACATAGCAGAGGGCTAACTCTAATGCAATTTGCCATACTGGACTCTGTGAACCCATCATGAAGGCTTAAAAATTTCTGAAAATAGGAGTTTGGCTCACAGTGGTGCCACTCTTTTCGGACATATGGTTTTAATTGTCTCTAGAACATTGTTGAATGGAAGGCATGGTCACCTCCAGCGAGGATTCTGGCAGTGCTGTGTCTCAAGGATCAACCCCTCTTCAAGCAGTTTAATGGGGGTGAGATGATCAGAAAATTATCAGTTAAGCACAATAATACAGATGCCTTGTCTGGCTACCTAGAAACAGAGACTAGACAGGAGTAAGGGAATGAAGGTGGATATTTATTTGAAAGGCCTTCAAAGGTACACCCTGGGGAGCCAAAGGCTGCATCACAGATGGACTCCAAGCTGGACCCCAAGATGGACGACGAGTCACACTTTCAGAGGTTTGGTCCATTTGCATATCAGCATAAATTCACCAATTAAAATTTTAGCTAATGATGTAATTTCTTCAATTTCTCCACCTCTCTTGAGGCCCTAGTTTACACCTTTGGGTGTAGGACAGTCTGAGTGTCCTTGAATAGCAAACTCACAGAAGCTTTGTTGTGTCTATATGGCCTAGGAGAGCAGCTAGCAAGCTACAAGAAACTTCAGAGCTATGCACTAAGTGAAACAGAATTCGAAAAATATAAAAGTTAAAACCTAAGGCATCAATGCAGTTTTCGATACTCAACTTTGTGCCAGAACACTTTTGTAGGTATGATTATTAAAATCTCATCTAAGCTCAATGCAACATGAAGAACAAAATTATGTGCTTAGCTAATTGTTACTTCAATCTAGCAGAACTTGAATGAGTGGCCGTGTAGTAAAGAGGGCTGTGAAGAGTCAGGCTTTTTTCTCCAGAAATTAAGAACAAAAATAACTCACAATGCTAGAAAACTGGAATCCCTGACTAACATATTGATCTTTGGTCTAATGCTTTCCTCTTCTGAGAAAATGGAATGTGAGGATTTTCAGATTTCTGGTGCATTGGGAAAAGAAACGGAAGGGAAAACAAATGGGAGCACCACTATCTGGCACACATCATTACCTGCTCACCCAGGTGGGCAAGGCACAAACTGAGCCTAATAGCCCTCCTTTGTCTTCTAAAACACAGCCCAAGGTCCTAAACACATTACTTACTGTCCAGAAATCGGTGTTTCATTAAACAGCCACTTTGCTTATTAACACCTACCGCAGTGACAGTTCTGTGACAGCGCACACCACACAGCAGCATCGCTGACGCTACAAGATTTACAGGCATGTCAGAGTTTGAAGAGCAGCCCGAATGTGTTGAATCAGGGAAGGATAGACACATCATTGCTGCCTACTCCTCATATCTCAAGTAATTGAGCCAGTAAAGTGTTGTCCCTGGGAGGCTGGAAACGCTGGCATATGCACCGGCTCCTTCAGTAACAGGTGCCTCTGCCCAGTTAGCAAAGTGCTGGCAAGGGGGAACAGAGGTTTTTCTAAAAGAAGATAGCAAGGTGTGCTTCAGCATGGAGGAGCTTGGTGAGGAGAGAGCGGCCTCAAAGAAATGAGAAGGGTAATCTGAATAGAGAAGAAATATTGTTATCTGCACTTATATCACACTTGTATTTTGCAACTTAATGTAGTTGGGAAAATAGCCACTGCTTTTATTCTGTTTAGTTTCCCAGAAAAAAAGATATTAAGTGCCCTTTGGAATACCATGTCCCCTTAACTACAAAACCACTGCTCTCACTATATTCCTATTACTGCACTATTTCATGCTCTACATTTCAGACAAAATGCTGTGCCCAAAATAGTCACCCTCATATTTTGTTTTGTAATTTTTTTTCCCAAAATTTCTGTTACAGGCTGGCTGTGCTTCCAATGAAAGAGAAATTCCCATGTGCAACTGGAACAGAGATGCTAAACGATGTGTTATGGCTCCAGAGTCTCAGCAGCGCTTATCAGAACTTTGAAATCTGCAGAGACATTCAAACTGTCCATACCCTTTGTACCCTGGGCTTGATCAAACAACTGTGACTCTTCCATGACCAGGAGAGGCTATTCCAGGACCTGCAACAGCACACAGACAGCTGTAACTTTTGTTTACCCAGCCTCAGCCTCCTTCGTAGGGGAGTGTAGGAATATTGAGTGACGACCTGGGGATTTTGCTCAGCAACATCATAATCCCCCATCCTTCCAATGTTATTTAGAAACAATAGCAACAACCTCAAAAGTAGCTTGGATAGCACTTATATTCGTGCTCCAAACTTTCACTGTCAGTCTCACACCATAATTGCCCAGCATTCTATAGTAAAGAGCGCAGACGTACGATTGAAAGCTGTACAGAGACAAACTGTTCTACTTCCTCCGTGTCTTGTAAAAGCTCAGCCTGAATTTTTCAACAAATTGAACACTTGTTCTCATTCTATATACCAATCTAAGCAAATCTGTGAGAATTTCGTGCTCTTTGTACTCTTTTTTGCTATCTCGATGTTGACATCAGATTTATCACAAGAGTTTCTAACCATCCATGATTAATTTTGTAAGCAGCACTATAGGACGATCAACAACACATTCTCTTAATTTTACATCTGATCATCCAGCAGACATAATTTTCTCCTGAAGTGTTTTCCACAAAGAAATTTAAAAGTGGGAATTAATATGGTCTTGAATTAAATTTCCCTCATCAACCAGATGGTTTAATTACTGGAACTGAAAGAGCCAAGAAGGAAGAGTCCTTGTACCAAATTCAAAAGGCTCTAGAATGCAGCATCCCTTGTTTATTTCTTAAGTCTCAGTGAAACTCAGAGTATTAAAACACATGTGCAGAAATTTCACTTAAAATTACAATACCTTTTCTGCTCTCTTTCAAAGTGAAAGCTATTAAATCAAAAAGTAATTTTAAAGATTGGCTGTTTTCTACAATGTGAATATAATTGAATGTACAGACTTTTTCCAATGCAAGTTTTAAGTAGGAGAATAATGATAAAAGATAATGTAAATATCACTCCAGTGCCCCTTTCCATCTGTGACTCACACTGTTATGTGCTTATGAGCTCCACGTCTTGATATCCTGTGAAACCTGCAGGTATTCTGCATATTTAATATGTCCGAAGAGTCAAATTGTGGTTTTCTTTTTTCTTTTTCCCTATTTTTTCTTTTTTTTTTCTTCTTCTTTTTTTTTTTTTTATTAATTAAGTTTTTAAATAAGCAAAGGCTTGATGTTCAGGTGTGAAATGAGGATTTTTGACATATCTATTGACAACATTTCAGCCCTTTGTGGTCCGCTCAAATCCACTACAGCTGCACAATCTTTTCCGAGTACCACTGCAAGATTACAACTTACATAAAGTACGATAGTAAAAATGTAAGTTAAAAACTTTATTTCAACTTTATCTTTTTCATCTAGTGGGTTTGAAATCACAAATACATGTTTGTTTTAATATCTGTGATTCTTTGGCACGTTAAATCACAGTGATACAATAAGATTCTTAATCTACTCAGTTACTACAGCACCAGCTGAATTTCAGTGAATAGACTAATCCAGGCTGGAATTAGGAAGCTCTCTCTAACTTGCCCTCTCGCTTCTTCATATTTTGGCCTTCCTGACTCTGACCAGATCTTACCTGGAGTATGTGGGAAGGGTGGCCTCCTGCCCAGTGCTGCTGTGATGTAACTGCTCTGACTATTGTGCTGTTGTCCCTTCTTGGTGTAAAGCAAAAACATTTTCTGCCTTAGTCTCTACGTCCTGACTCCTGGATAATACACCTTAGCTTGCTGGGAGTTTTGATTAACATATAAAGCTTTGAGACTCTACCAAAGGCAGCAGGGCAGAGCAGTGTTTTCCAAATTGCATTACAAGGGGAAGCTCATTAGATCTGCGATAAAGCTACCTGATCATCAAAGGCAACAGCTCCCATTGGCTTCTGTGGATTGAGTTGTAGCCCTGAATGAGCACAATATCATTTATTAAGTCCTTGTTCATGGCCTCATTGTTTTTCTCTCTGGCTAGTGGTTTGCTCTGGTTCTCCTTCTGATATGCTCCATAGTAGAAAGATTCTCACAGAGATAAAACATATTACCTCCCCAAATGAAAACATTCAGAGGAAGTAATCATTTATGGCCATGACTTGAGAGGAAATGTTTCATGATTCTGAGGTCATTTGCATTTGGATTAATCTCCAAAAGCTCAGCTGAACCTTCCTGCACTTACAAAGCTGCCTATAACTCTCACGTTATCAAAAAGTTTATGGTACTATACCTCTCACTTTGGGGGTTTATCCTATTCAGAAATAGTAGACATTGCTTAAATCTTTCAGAGTGAAGTTCATCTGGGCATTTAAAGGATTGTATATTCAATCAAGTTAAATGTTTCCCCTCAAGTATCCCTGGTGGGGTGGGCTAAAAGCTTCAGTGATATTCAGAAAATTCCTGTTTCTCAGAACCAACATTGCTTTAACTGAGTGTGAAGATTCAACTGCTGAGTGCAGGAAGAGTGACATGGAAACCACCCAAAGAATGGGTCCAAAGCATAGTGCCCAGCAGCACAAATTCCATCTGGAGGCTGGTCCCTGGTGTTGTGCCCCAGAGACTGATATTGAGGCCAAATTAACATCTCCACTAGTGCTGTGGATGATGGGACAGCAAATACCCTCAGCAAATGTGCAGATATGCAACTCTGAGGAGCGACTGATGCAGTTAGTGATTGAGGTGCTGTTCAGAAAGATCTCCACAGATTGAAGAAATGAGCAGGCAGGAACATAATGGAGTTCAAAGGAAAATGCAAAACCGCACATCTGGGAATAATCCCAAGCAGCACAACAGGCTTGACACTGTCTTGAAAGCAGCTTTGCAGAAAAAGACCTGGAGATCCTGGTGGTCAGCAAGCTGACCAGAGCCAGTGATGCATCTTTGTGGTGTTGAAGGCCGAGACCATCCTAGGCTGCATTAGGAACAGCATTGCCAGCAGGTCAAGGGGGGTGATCCTTCCCCTCTACTCTGCCTTGGTGAGGCACATCTGAGTGCTGTGCCCAGTTCTGGCCTTCCCAGTGTGAGACAGACATGAGTATGTGCTGCAGGAGGCCAAATAAAAGGACACGAAGGTGAAGGGATCAGAGCATCTGCCACACGAGGAGTGGCTTACATTGCTGATCAGCCTGGAGAAGAGAAGGCTCAGGGAAGATCTCACTAATGTCTATAAATAGCCAGGAGAGTAAAGATAACTAATTCAGACCCTTCTCAGAGCTATCCAAAATCAGAAAGAGAAGTAATGGACACATAATAATACAAGACATGTCATAGAAACAATAAGGAAAAAAACACTTCTTGATTGTGAGGGTGGTGCAGATTTACCCCAGGGGCTGTGGAGTCTCCATCCTTGAGAATGTTCAACACCCAGACATAATCCTGAGCAATCTGCTCCCGCTGACCTTCCTTGAGCACTAGGTTGTACTAAACCATCTCCAGAGGTTTCTGATCACCCCATTTTGTAAACTTATAACACAATTGGGTTTGGTTTCCATCAAACAATGTTAATAAACACAGTAATTCTTCCTGTTGCAACAAATGTGTCTAATTTAAAAGTGCAAGATTAAAACTACCTATACTCTAATCTCTAAATCATAGTTTTCTTTGCAAAATAGAAGAAACCGAGGATTAGAATGTCTCCACAAGTAAAGCATATGTACATCCACGCAGATGCAAGAGTATTTGCTCCTAAATTTTCCTGTGACATGGCACTGCCTGGGTAAAGACACAATGGATTCGCTATCTCTGAATTTTAAAGAATGAGGAGGAAAAAAACCCCAAACAGCCAAAATTGTTTTCCTATCCTCTCTCTTTGTGTTCTTTTCCTCTGAAAATGTTAATCCATACACTCATTTTGTGTTAATAATTCCATCCCACTCTCTCTCCTCTAATCTTTTATTTGCTTTCTTTCCTGAAAAGTCTTTGTTAGGACATACCTAGGCTGATGGGCAAGAAGCAAATCAGGAAACTTTATCTCTGAGCTCTGGCATTCACTTTAGTTAATTGAAATCTTTCAGGTCTAACAAATCCACTTTTAATTCTCAAACTAGCTAGGAGAGAGTCACAAAAGCATCTTTGCACAATAAAAAGAAAAGAGCTAAACATTATTTCTGACCGGATTTGCAACGAACTTTTTGTAAAAGAAAAAACTGCAAAGGATTTGTAGTAGCCTCCGAGTATGAATGTGTCATATTTTTAGCATGATGTGAGTGGTTACTACTATTTTTTATGAATACATTGCCCTGGAGAGATAGAACCCTCATTTATTATGCTGGGAAGTTGTAGCTAAACCTCACACTTTCCATGGCAATAGACAGTTTTCACTACAGCAATATCCTTCTGTCACAAAGTAGGCAGCTTTCTCCTTTACTGCAAGATTCTCTGAATTTGCAATAATGTCTCTCTTTGAATATCTAATTTACAAAATTCTCACAGAACTTCATCCTTGGTGCATCATCTTTACAGCAGAGCAGCTTCTAATCTTTGGCTGCTCTGGTCTACCTCCAGTTGGAGACATGGAAACTGAGGCTATCCACAATAAAAAGATGCAGAAAATTGCCATGCTAAAATTCAAACTTCCGCCTACTTATTTCAAATTTCTGCCTGACCGAACACTTCTGTGAAAGAAACTGAAATCTCTGCTCAAATAAATAATTTTTAAAAGATTAATGCTATAAAGCTTAACACTTTATGAGATTCAGGTTACTGAAACAAGTAATAGCCAGTCAACCAAAAAACTGTAACAAACCTCTGACATGCAACAGGCAATGGCTGCCACTTGGAAGTAAGCCGGAGCTTAGGCATTCACTAATCTTACCACAATACCCTGTCCTTCCCTCCCTCTCCTCCAACAAAACAGCTTTTGGGTGTCTTGACTTTTCTTCCAGACCCTACTCCCATGTGACAGGGAAAGGAAAAGGATTTCTTCTTTGCTAGGAGAACTCAGTCAATGAAACTGTGCTCTTTTGCTCAACTTTCAGCTTTCTACAGGCTAATGAAACTGACCTTCACATTGACCAAGAGGACAGAGAGTAGGATACTAGCAACCGTTTTACTGTAGTTAACTAAAGACACACAAGTGAGATTTAACCTGTTCTTATCCATGGCAACCAGCAGCATTCACTAACTTTTTCCCTATACTGAGAAGTGCTGTTGTAAAAAGCCTTGTACTTGGACTTCAGCACTTAAGGCTTTTTCAACCACTGGCTTTCTTCCAATCACTTTGTTACCAACTATTAAAATTCTGAGCCTCATAACATCTGAATGTTTCTGTCCTAGGGTTCCTACGATTGTATAAATACTAGATTTCTTCTTCTGAAAACTGGAAATTTAGTTGCAGAGAGATATTTGATAAAATAACTTGAAAAAATCTGAAAGAATAATTATGAAAGTGTGTCACAAGGGATTTCCTTTAAAATCACCACTTTTAAGCAAGTCTCAGCATTTTGAATGTCTGGCTTTAACAATATTGCTTAGCTGTACAGCATAAGAAAATTGTATTTCTCTAGGACCAGCTCAATAGTTCATGTTTCAATACATCTTAATAATTAACCAGCACGTTTTGGGAACATAGGTCAGCCAGGCTCCTCATTTATTTTGAGCAAAAATAACGTATATGAGGTTCTGATATGCCTAATACAAAAAAAAAAAAAAAAAAAGTCTTATCCCTATGCAGTAACTCTTTCATCAAGTTTTTGGCTGAAGCAGCAAGAATCTGTGTGACTGTTGAACGTGCATACCCACCCACTTAGGAGTGCAGAATTCCCTTCGTGTGCACCCTTTCGGGGACAGACCATGAAGGAAGGGACAGTTTCGGCCCTGGCGGCGGCTTTGGGCGCTGTTCGTGGTGCTGAAGAGAGACTCCCAGGGCATCTGCCCGAAATTGTTCTTGCAACTGCGAATTGTACTTGCAGCTCGCATTTGAGTGACATCAGACAGCCTTTTAAACACATTTGCTCGAGAGATATTGTTTTAAAAATAACTGTTCCATGACACATGTGTGCAGATCTAAAACTAATGTGTGTATATTCGTGGGCCACCCTTGGCTGAATCCATGCTACAGCAACTTTTTGTTCTAATAAATAAACAAAGAGCTTTTTTTCTTGTAGATGACTGACTGAATAATGTGACTACCCTGACATATACAAGGACCATCAAGATTGTGGACTTTATTCATACTGAAGAACCAAATGACAGTTTTCTGACACTGCTGATGATATTTTAGTTCACTTTCTACAACCTGTATAAATGCAGAGCACAAACCAGCTTGCTGAATGAGGGATTCTGGTTTCTGACCCTTTTCAGCACTATGCAAGATAAAATTGCAAAAAATTTGAAGCTTTTTTGGTTGGTTGTTTAAAAAACCTTGATGTTGTGTTCTTCTTTGGGAAAAGAACTGTCAAGTAAACTGGAGCAATGCAAGAGTTTGGAATCTTATTAACACTATCATGATCAGGGTTCTCAATAAAATTTCTGCAAAATTGCATATCTAAAAATAAAAAGGCTGATGCAAGTATTTTATTAAAAGGAGATTCTCCTTTTGATAGCCAGTAGCCATAAACATCAGGCATATCTACAGATAAAAGTGTATTTTGATTTCACAGCTCTATGAACTTAGAAATACAAATATCAGAATTTTATATGGTCCCTGGGGAGAGAAAGCTCATAATAAACCTCTCCCTCTAACCATCCAGTCTGTTGCTTTACTTGCTCCTGCCCCAACATTCACTGAGCTTCAAATGAAAAAAACATTTCTGTTTACAGATGGGGCCTCTTATTAAGCTCCCACTTGTCAGAGCATCTTCGTGAGAAGATAAGAATCAGAAGCCCAGTGGGAAGTCGCTGACTTTCACTGGTGTTTTTACTACTTTTTATGGCTGGGGTTTTTTTTAAGCACAAAAGTCAAAATTGAGTTCTTCCCTGTGCTACGCCAAGCCCTAGGCAGATGAGGTCCATCTGTCAGACTCCAAGACATCCTCTATCAGCAGGCATATTTGAGCTGACAAAAGGGTCAAGGCTCCTGGGCAGAGTACTGCTCATGGAGAGAATGTGGCTCGGAATTTGCAGACGCACTTAAGGAAAAGATCTGGTGTCAAAGACTTGTGTGGCTGTCCCGGTGGGAAATAAGCCAAACTAATGAGGAAAAATATTGAGAGATATTCCATTCTACAGGCTCTCCTATGCATCCAGTTTTCTCTATTTATTAGTCTTCATTCTGTGTCTCTTGCAGCAGCCTTTGCCAGCACATGAATATTTAATGTTAATAGTCTCATCAACTTCAGGGTACAGTGCAAGACTCATTGAGCAAATGTTGGTTGGTCATGAAGTCTTTTCTTTCACATAAGAGATCTCATAGAAGAAAATCTGTGCTCTCCTTCTTTGGTGTTCTTTGAACAGGCAAATGTAGGAATAAGAATTATGTGTGGTATCTCCTGGTATATAGAGGTGGCCAGATTGTCTAATAAACGTGAACATTCAGTGAATATCTAACACAACCCCAATTAATTGTTAATTAAGCTGGTTTTACTTCAATCTCTTTAAATCCAGCCAGAAGATTATTTTTGTTATTTTAGAATCACGTGGTCTCACAATGTCACAGTTACATTGTGTTACCCATGATTACTTCATAGATTTTAAATGGAAAAAAAAGCAGTGGAACTGTTTCAGTCACAAACTGTTTCTTACACACTCCCCAAATGGTTTTGTCCACTGAAGGTGTCAGCACAAAACAGATGAGCGAGGAGAACCTAACAGATCTGTTATGGCTGACTACTACTGTGAGTAGTGATATAAGCTCTCAGTACTACCCTGTATTTTTTCTGCTTTTTAATCCCTTCTTGAATCCATAAAGGGAAACTAGACTTACAATGAGTTTTCCCCTTTTGGCTGTGGCTATAAATGAGGCATGGATAAAGTAAGCACCAAATCCTACCTTTGATAAACAGACTGCCAGGTTAGGTTGCAAATGGAAATACTGCAAATAGAAGAGTTCAGTGAGATGCATCTGATTTTTGAGTCACGGCATGCCTTCCTCTCCAGGGTGGAATACAGTTGTGGTTAGCAGGAACACTTGAGGTTCCATGTAAGATCCATTTTATGAAAATATGAGAAATTGTCAAATACCACTACATTTGAATAAAACGCCATATTATTAACCAAAACGTTGCAAATTATGCCCATTTATCTAATTGGGGAAAAAAAAAAAAAAAAGAAAATGTCAGAATAGACCATTAGGAGTTTCATAGACTCAGACTCACATAAAATAACCCCTCAAAATAAATCTCTTCTTAAATCTACCAAGAAGCAGTAAAGTCACTCTTGAGCACAATGAGAATGCACAAATAATAAATTGCCCATGTCTCCAGAACCTGAAAATGCAAATAATTTAACTTAAAAAACACAGACGTTTTAGAATAAGCAAATATAATATAAATCTATTTATGAAACATAGGTAATATGGTTGTATCGCCATCTTTTTAATTTAGCATAAGCATAACAATGCGACCGCTAAGTGTTAGAACCCCATTAAAAATGTTTGAAAAAATTGTGTTTTAAAAGCAATCTGTACTACTAGCACTGCTTTCTAAGTACGAGTGCATCCTTCACTGTTGAGTTGATCAACAAAATCTCTAGTGTTGATTTGAAATGGGTCTAAACTCAGAGAATAATACCAAACCAATCTGATCAGATAGCTATTAGTTGTAGTAAAAAAGAGTAAATTCAGCAGAACTGGAGGAAACAGCACATTAGGACTATTTTTTGAATAAACTGGAACATACCTTGTAGTAAGACACACTGATGCCTTAGGTTCTAGCTTTTATATTTTTAAATCCTCTACTGACTAGTGTGTAACTCTGAAGTTTCCTGTAGCTTGTTAGCTGCTGCTCTCTTATGTCAGATAGACACAACAAAGCCTCTCTAGGTTTGCTCCCCAAGGACACTCAGACTGTCCTAGGCCCAAAATGTGTAAACCAACACCTTGAGAAGGGGGGGTAAGCTTGCAGAAATTACATAATTAACTGAAGTCCTAATTGGTGAATTTATGCTGATATGCAAATGAACCAAACCCATAAAAGTGTGAAGAACTCATGACTTGTCGTCCATCTTGGGATCCATCTTGGAGGTAGCCTTTGGCTCCCCAGGGTGTACCTTTGAAGGCTTTTCAAATAAATATCCACCTTTATTCCCTTACTCCTGTCTAATCTCTGTTTCTTGGTAGCTACTCAAGTCATCAACACAAACATCAGCCTGGGCATGTGCTTCAATCTCCTCTGGAACTCTAGACCTTAGTCAGGGTCTTTGTCCGAATGTTGTGAGTATTCAGGCAGTGGCAGGAAGAATGAGACAGAGGCAGGCAGCTGCTGGGCAGCAGCACCGTGTGAAACAGCCTCACGCTCGCTGCGACGGCTCCCAGCGGTGTTTACCTTGTCAGCGTCACCTAAACAGGACAACAACCCAACCTCCCACTCCTCCAGTGTGCTATGATTCTGTTATTGACAGTCCAACCTTGACAAGTGTTTTGCTGGCTTGAATTGCTTCTTCCCTCCATCCCAGCACATAAATAAAAACCAGCCCATTGTACAACACTCTACACATTTTGGCGACTTGCTCTCCTGGTATGCCTTAATTGAGTAAACTTGAATTGGCTTAAAAGTAAGAAAAAAAACCTGAGAGGCAGACCAGGAAATATACTGAAATTCACTTTGCCTGGTTAGTGTATAATGAACGATGACAGCACTGGTTTTAAGGAGATAATTATTTTCATAGTCCATAAGAGTGAATATTTACTGGAGACAGAATAATTTCTTTGCATGAGTGAACTAA
This sequence comes from Eulacestoma nigropectus, assembly GCA_013397775.1. Classification (NCBI taxonomy): domain Eukaryota; kingdom Metazoa; phylum Chordata; class Aves; order Passeriformes; genus Eulacestoma; species Eulacestoma nigropectus. The sequence goes on along the minus strand of VZTE01001006.1, from coordinate 642,827 downwards.
TAAATTTTAATGAAGACGAGCGATAATTGGGGTTATACAATTAAAAGCAAACATATAGGATATTTAACAAATTGAAAACCTACTAGCTGCATGTATAAAATACACATTTGTTTTAGCAGTATTTTGTCATTTTAAAAACTATGCACTCACATATACTTTTAATTAAAGTTCTAAACTTGATTTTTTCTAGGTTTAATACCAGTACCCATAGCACCAAAAAAGTAGATACTAAAAATATGAAACAATTTTTTAAATAGCCAAAATAAATAGCAATTTAGAAATGAACTCAAACCCTGTCCAGAAAAAAAAAACACCACCACAAAAACAAATCCAAACCACCCACAATCTAACATCCCATTAAAGAGAAGGCAACATTGAAAGTTAGAACAAAGGAACTTCAAAGCAGGGGGGCGAGAGGAATGGTGGCTTGAGGACTGGGCCATGAAAATGAAGTGGCTGTTTTGTATTTTAAATGTAATAACTAAAATCTGTGGTCATTCTTTCAGCTGTTTGCATCTGCTTGTAGGAGACATGAGATTTTTATTTCTTGTTGCTACTTATCACATCCGCTGCACTGTGATCTAGCGAACTCTGCCAGTCTCACATGGTGACTTTGAAAATGTCTGAGCAAACAAATGACTCCCCACCCTGACTCTTAGAACAATATGTTTGTTTTAACACTCCTGCAAACACACAGGCCCTGATAACTAATAAAATGGGTCTTAAAACAGAGAACATTGGCACCACACTGGTCCTGTAGCTTCCTTTGTGCTCTTCTGCAGCAGCCAAGCACAGTGTATAATACCTATCTTCAACATACCTGATGGTTTCTGCAGCCCAGCAGATCCTTTACCAGCCCAAAGCAGCCTCACAATTTGAAGTTATTTCCCTTTCATTTCCCAGCATTACAAAGTAAGTGCCAGACTGTCAAGACTTCCCCTCTAAGAACAGGATTTTCCTCTGAAATCCCATTTATTTAAATAAGCAGTAAAAGTGAGATAGCAGCACAAAGAGAAGAAAAATGATGCTAATTGGGTATGTGGAAAAATCTCCATGCTGAGAACTAGGACTTCATTATCCCAGAGAACTTTTCAAGTGCCAAAAGACACTGTGCAGTATTCAAACACAACATGATGGCAGTCCAGGCAGGTCTGGGAGAGAGGCAGAACAGCCAAGTAGGGAGTAGCACAGTTAGAAAAATCCAGAGCAGATGGATAATACAATGAGTAAAAGGAAGATATCATAGAAAGAAAATATTGTACCACCCTAATTCTGTATAGGTGCAAACCTCCCATCTGTGCCCTGTTGGAACTTACAGAATTCCACTATAAATTTCCTAAAATACTGGTGTAAATGTTGCTATTTCCTCCCTTTATTAAACTCTCTCATGTTACCTATTTCTGTAAGTCCACTTATACCTGTTCCAGTCTGGAAGATATATGGTCATTTCAGGAGGAAGCTCTAATCTCATTTAATTCAGCAAGGTTGTCAATAATTCTAAAGTCTTGTGTGTTAATTTTGCATACAATTGAAAGTGATTCCAAGTCAGGCATGTGGGGGTTTAAGCAGTTTGCCTGAAATCATTGGATATTTCCTTAAGAGAAGTCAGTCAAGCAATGTTGATTTTTGGACCTGTCCTTTGTGCAATATTATCAGTAAAACGCTTCAAACCCCAGGTAACAGCACTGTTGTTGTGGGTTATACATTATGATATTTTTCATAAACTACCCATTGTGTCTGCCCAGATAATGCTAAGCCCCTTATGCTCTTTTTCAGCGGGCCAACTGCATCCAACCTACCAGATTAATGACACTTATAAATAAATAAAAGCCTACAATTTACTGTTAATAGAAGACCAGCTGGCATCCTACAGTGGAGCTGAAGGTGCAGCATGCACTGACAGAGATTGGTGAGAGGTTGCTGACTCATTTTTCATTTATTTTATGTGTTTTTTTCAGCATGAGGAGCTTACAAGTTATGATGCAGCTATCTCTGTCCGAGTTCTGTCTCATCCTCATAACAGAAATCAGTAATTAAAGTTTAATATGCAGCATTGAGACTGTCTGCATCTCTCAAGGGGCCACTAGAAGGAAATTAGCAAAGAACGATGCAAGTTGGCTAGAAGGATTTGATAACCAATTCTAAATTCATCTGCTTCGATTAGAAAATGGAAAATGCACCTCTGGGGCATCAGTCATGTGTTTCCTGCAAGTTTTGCATCTAAATAAAAACAGCACATGACAAACTTTGAACTAGGCCCATGTAAACCCCTGCAACTGCTGTGGATTTGTGGTGCAGAAGCTCCCTACTCTATCCTGATAATCCAAACTTCCCCAGTATAAAACACTGTCACGCAGAGCTGGGCGGAAGGAGAGCAGACAGACAGCTGAAATTAGATGCTGAGGAGGTGCCAAGAGAAGATTGCTTCTAATGCTGTGCCATGCCAGCAACTGAACAAGATGAAGCCCTTTTAGCTGAAACTAGAATCAGCTTGTAGCACCTTTGGTCTAATTGTGCAAGAGAAAGGGTTTTTGAAAGGTTATTCAAAAGGCTCAAGTGTTTTGAAAGGTTGTGTGCTTATAGAAAGCTCCTAAGTTTCAAGAATACTTTACCACTCTGAGTTCTCATTGAGCTCAAGTGAAGGCAGTTTCTTACCTGCATTATTTATGCTTTGCACTCCCACCAAGCCATCTTTATTTATGCAAACCAAGCAATGCTAGCAAATTCTCTCTGTGCCTGAGACGACTTCTTCCCACATTTTTCAGTGCTCTCAGTTTGCAGAGCAGTAACCAAAGAGAATTATTTCTGCATCCTGGGTTATAGAATAGGCACTTCAGAGATGTATTTCACAGAAGATTTTCTGACCTGGTTAGCAAAAAGCCAGAAAGGCTCGTTTAGCCTGCTCTACACTTCCATTTCTTCTAGATCAGCCTCTGTTACAACTCTCCGCCGTGCATGGCTGCAAGTAGCCACTGTACTAGCAAAAGTCTCCTATGTATAACTTCAAATTCAGCTTTTTGGCATGACGTCAAAGGAAGGTAGCATAGGGTCTTTGGGACGGGAACTCTTTCACAGTTTTCTTCTCTGGAAGGAGAAGGTTTACGTATTAGACTTCTGCTCCCTGCTTTCCTGTATTTCAGGAAAGAATGAAATCCAGCTATATTGACTTCAAGCATGCAGTGATACTTGGAATATGGAGCAAGAAGCTGAACTAAAAGATTGCAGGACAGATTCAAGACACAGGATGGATGTGCAGTGTCCAGCAGTGCGGTAGGCATTGATGTATCCTGCATCAGCTTCTGGAAAAGAAACATTCCTGCTGCTGGCCAGACTGGGAGTAGAAAAATTGCCTGGTTTGGAAAGCAGCTTGTACTTGTTGAGATGCAGACCCTTGGCTAAGAGAAGACAATTGCTAGTTTGAATCAAGTAGCTCAAATAAAGAAGTGTCAGGTATCAGCTGCTAATCTGAGCAAATCAATGTCATTTTGATTAGTCCAATGGGAATTTGAAGAAAAATTGCCAGGTTAACAAATTCATTTTTCTTTTGAAATTCCCCATGTGTACAAGATTATGTAAACTTAAGTGAAGTCAACAAAGTGCAACTTTTGAAAGCAATGTAAGTACCTTTTATAGGAGTCTAATTAATGATTATATTCACCAGAGTAAGTTTCCCAAAAAATCAGAGAAAAACAGAGAGGCTTATGCCTTTGTTTGGCATAAGTTTGTTCCTAAGTTATGGAAAACAAACAGCAGCCCATGGAGAAAGTTTCTTTTTTCATTTGACACATGCTACTTCTAATGAATATAGCAGTTTAGACTCTACTGGGGTCACTAATTTTCATTTCAAACATAAAAGGCTTATGTCAACATTATTAAACATCCCAGAGAAGCAGAGGAACAAGATTTTTTACTAATTTTTTTTTTTTTAAAGAAGGATAAATGCACTCCGATTTGCTTTTCCTTGTTCTGGGAAATGCTTTATTTTTTCCAAAGTATTCTGTCTGTAATACAGTTTGATATGAAGGAAGGAAGAGAGAGGAACAGGAAAAAAATTAAAGTCAAAGGACTTTTCTCCAGCAAAAGACTTCTATAAAAAGTGTCTGAATTTCAACAGAGTTTAAAACAAGTAATTTTCTTCCAAACCCATGACTTATCTTGATGAAGAAGGTGCTACTACCAGAAGCAAAGAGCAAGGAAGACAACACACTGATCTGATTGCATTTGCCTAAGCATGTTAGCCCATGTATCTAACCAGTGAAACTCAATTGCTTCTATTTCTTGCTCAAGGAATAAATCTTCCCCTCTGGTACCAGACTGCAGGATTGTCCAGAGGCCCTAAGAACCCTCATCAACATCCATAAAACATCAGGAGCCATGATGGCAGCAGTAAAGAATAAATACATGAAGTATTCCAGAAGACAAGCTTAGCTTATCTTCTCTTCAGGCCTTTGTATCTCCCCCGTCTCACTGGTGGGGTTTTATTAATTTCCACAGGATTATGTTCCACTTTATTCCACAATTTAACTCTGCAGTATAGAGAATGGCCCAACACTATCATTTGTACAGGCAGAGAAAAAACTCAGGAATTTGTGATTTTTTTTCCTCCTTGGGGCTTCACTTGACAGGAACGTGTTTAGGACACTTCCTTATACTCTCAAATTCTCCACCTTCCCCCTTACTTCTGCATAACAATTTTTAGTCTAACTCAGTTAACTTGACCTAAGTAAAAGCTTGCATGGCATTGCTTTCGTTGTCTAAATGCTCTAACAATGGTATTATGACATATTGCTTAAGCCCTTATGTGTTTGCAAGCTGTCAGAGTTGAGTGGCACCTTGAGGGGGATGGCAAACTCCATCCAACCAGCCTGGGTACCCAGTGGTCTGACCATTGTCTGTTCTGCTTGCAGCTGGCAGACACGTTTCATACTTTTCCATCTAAATACTTGGATCCCTCAAATTAATTTTTCTTCCCCCTCTCACCACCATAACACAATATTTTGAACAGGTAAGGCACCAGAATTGATTTCTGATGTGCGCTTGCTTTATAGAAGTAATTTTTTAAAAAAATATTAGCCTATAAAATAACTCTTGCCATTGCTCTGAGAACCCAACTAATCATTACACAGATTTATTTACACCACGAGCCTTCAAAGCTACTGTAATTTTCTCATTCTCCACACTTGTATCAGGGCACCACTGAAGGTAGTAAAAGAATATGCAATAAGTGGTCTTTTCGACAACTTTTTTTTTTACTTGTATTGTCACAATATTACAGCATGTATGAGGGGGTAATTTCATTGTTACCTGCTTCAAGGACAACTTTATGAAGGTGAAAACCTCCACATCCAGAAGAGTTCACAAAGGATGCAGACACAATATCTAAACAGCAACATTATAATTATCCAAAGCTTGCCATTTCATATTTTACCTAATGTTTGTCGATATAAGCTAGAAATAGTGTAAAGTTATTTTGTAATGAGCAAGATCACCCTTTGTGTTCACAGCTGATCAATAACAACTTACCGTGTGAGAACTGTGATGCAAAAACTGTCTTACTTCTTGCTAATTTAACAGGGAATAAGGAGGGGCTGTACCACTGACACACACTGAACAAATAAGCTTAATGCTATTATTAACAGAATGTATGAAATGTTTGAAATAGAACTCTGAAAGTTTGTTCTGAAATCTTGCTTAAGCAAAGCTGAAGTTACAACATAAAGTCACCTGAAACTGCCAAAAGGATATACNAAGTCCCCTAAACTCCCAAAAAGAATATAAACAAAAAAAAAAAAAAAAAAAAAAAAAAGTTTTCTTTCATTTAAGACTGAGCACAAATGGAATTTCATATTTCTTGGAAAGCTTTGTCTCATTTTTAGGCTCTCATGGCAATAAGCTCTTCAAGTGTCCACTAGTAGCTGAACACACATGCAGAACCAAATTCTCTCTCGCTTACAGCATTTCCTTGCAGGCATCCAGCGCTCATCAGGCCAAAACAATCTGGTCCCATTATGACAAGGCAGAGCCATCAGCAAGCTAGATCATGCAAGAGAACCCAGCCCACTGCCACCGATATTGTGCTGCCTACGGACAGCTCTGATGCAGCATTGTTATCCTGGTGCCCCTGCAGTGAATTGAGGGCCCTTCTATAAAAGCAACCAGCCCTGCTGCTGCAGGAGACTGGCTGAATTCTGCACAGAACTGAAAGTCAAGATCATTGCCTAGTAAAACAAAGCTCAGTCTCGGAGCGAGAAAAAGCCATTTCTGCACAAGCAGGGAAATAAAGCCTTTGCAAGCCTCCTGCTGCCGGGCACCATTTTGTGGAGATGGCAACATCTGAGGCACTGGAATAGCGAGGGCCTGGCAGAACGTCTGACAATGAGCCACCATACTGTGGGTGTCAGAAGCCTCACGTCAGCAAAACAGCATTCACCAGCTGGAGGCCCACAAGTGCCAGTTTTAATTATAAACTTTATTTTCAAACAGAGTTCGCAGTTTGTACAGGGTACACTTCATGCCATCAGAGCATTTGAGCACTGCACCAACCAAATTGTTGGCTTGCTATTTTCTTAGAAATAGAACTGTAGACATAAAATAATTGCATTTATTCAGGAGAATAATAATCTTTTGCAGTCAGTTTTTCAAGGATCGCGTTATCCAGATGTGCAAGTTAAATACCTAACGATTTCTGTACACAGGGCTGTTATCCTCTGCTCTACATTCACCTTTAGACTCATGATTACTCCTTTTATATTTTTATTTCCTACAAAGTCAATGTTCTTAGTTCTACAAATTTAGTACATGTACATTCACCAAAATGTTGATTTAAATGTTTATTTTAGGATTGCCAAGGAGATTGTTGCTCAGTTTTGCATACCTTGATTCCATTGTACTCATGCCACAACTCGAGAGGCAGAAAATATTCACATGAAAAGAATTGGTCAGTCAGCTTGTGATTTCCCCGGTGCTTTCCAACATTCGTTTGGCACAAGTGTAACATTTCACTGCTGCTCTAGACTTCATTCTTTTGTTTTATAACCATCCCTCTTCTTCCAAACCATTGCTGTGGTACATTTAATTAAGGGCTCCATTCTAAACTTTCCGTATTAACATTAGGAAAGTCTTAAAATGGTAATTTCTTCATATACTTATATAGACCCTTACGGTCTTATTGTGTATATATACACCTACATATGCATATGTACATAATATTATTCACATGTTCCTTTGGATCATCTTGGTATCATGATAATAGGACTTTAGAAAAGATAAATATGAGTTTAAAAGGTGTTATTTTTCCAGTGTATTCCAAATAATTCTGATCCACCAGAAAAATATCTGCTCAATTTTTGTTATCACAAATTATATCAATTTCTCCTTGCTACTCTGAGCTAGTTTGAAACAGCATGCAAAGAGGTTTCAGGTAAAGAACTCTCCTGACACAAGGTACTTCATAATACTTTTAGAAACTAGAATCTGATGTAAAAAAGTGTTGCAACCAGTTTGTTCCATAAGCTGAAAAATGATGCAGTGTTGATCATCTATGGTGAACAGATCTCATGCACTAATTAACTACTTCTTAAACTGTCCATTTAGATTAATGGGTAAAATTCCACTAGAGATGAAAACAGTTTCACTACAAAATAAAGCATCTGAGTGACAAACTGGTAATCTGCATTAGAAAAAAATGGAGGAGATACGAACGAAAGGACAGAGGCATATCAGATATATGCTGTCAAAAATCTCTTCTAGAACTTGCTTCACTTAATTCCTTTTTAACACACTGACAGGGATGATGTATCATTTAGTACTTTAAAAGATTCTCCACTAAGCCAGAAAAGTGATGAGCGGTTCTTGTGACCCTGGCACCCAGAATAATTATGATTATCTGCACTATTTAGCCTGAAAGGAATCGGACACTGTTCATGGTCTGTTAGTTCAGCTATGATGTTTGATAATCTATACACACAAGTCATTGGAGGTCACTCAACCTTAGAGTACTTCAAGCACACTTAGTTAGCCTTTACTGAATGGTGAAGTGCAAGTGCCCCATTTCTATTGCTATGACACTATTGAAAGACTGGAACTGCTGAAGGATGAAAATAATTTCATTTTATGTCTGCTGTGTAGGAAGATTTGAATACACTCAGTTGTTTGGTTGGAATGTAAATATGAAATGCCTGCGTGGATGTCGAGAGAAGTGAAAACTAAGCAGATGGAAAATGAAGCTGAAGAAAATTAAGTTGATTCTGTGAAACTGGTTAGAAATATTACCAGAATCTTCCCCTTCACCCAAACACAGACAAAATCCCCAATTGTATAAGCACTCCTTAGCTACAAGTTTGCCTGAATTGAATAAAAAAAGCGTCACAATGGTTCTGTATATGTGTTTTCTAAAAAGCAAATACAAAAGTAGCTTCTTGGTTGCATGATTAATGTTTTTTTGTTAAATTGAAGTCATACTGGAATTTGACAGACATATTAGAATTTGAAGAGGTGTTATTAAAGGAAAGTGTAATACAAAAAATGGACCACCAAACCATGAGTTTATGTTTAAATGTAAAAAAACAATTTAAATTTAAAAAACACAGTGGAAGAACCATCTGGGTAGACCTACTCCATGGACTTACGGATATTTTACTGGACTTCTGTCCACAAGGGAAGCTATGGCATCCTCACACAGGTGAAAAAAGAGGCACATCAAAAGAAGCCCTTTTCACTGAGAAAGTGCTATTTAACAGATCTGTGCTCACTGAAAACCACGATACATTTTCTGGCCACTTTGGGGAGCAGATCCACTTGATCTTTCAGAGATGATGCCTTTTTCACTGTTTCACAGGTACTGAAAATGTCAGATGGAGCAGGCACAAGAATATTTTTCCCAGATCAATTTTACATTCTGGATTTGAAAAAATACAATTCAGAACAAAAGTTAAAAGATTACGTATAGTTCTCCAGCTACTACGGTGCCAAAATTTTCAAACTTTTCCAGAAATCAATATTCTCACACTGATACAAAATTAAGAGTGTGGGAGACTTGGCCTTCAGTACCCATTCGAGTCATCTCTATGACTCGAGCATGTTTGTAACAGCAAAACACTTCCCAATGTATAATCTCTTTACAAGTGCATTATAACCTTTTAACACAGTGTGTTTCCGTGATAGTCTTTGCTGTTACAAATTCTGCTTCTATGGCAAAAAGCCCTCCAAAACAAACAAAGCTAAACCCCCAAAACCACGGTAGTGAAGCTGCAGACTGTGCGTGATTCTGTGAGACCTCCTGAACTCCCTGGCCACTTTTCTTTTTGATGCTGCAATTTCTTCTTTTCAAATCATCTTTACTATGTGCGCGACTGCCAACTTCCAGTATTTTTCTCCCTTTCAGCCTGACTGAACCAATGCTGAGAGGAGAACAAGGCTCTTCGTTCTCCTCATGTGTCATCTCTAATTGTTTTGCTTACCAAATGGTAACTACTGAGCCCAAACCAAGCACAGCAAACATTTCACAAAATTTCATTCTGGGTAAGCTGGAAGTGCCACTAAGGACAGTCTGAAGATGCTTTTCCTCCTCCCCAGCAGCAGATTTATACTTCTTTGTTTTATGTTTCCTCCTTACCACCTATCATACGTTAAGTCTATAAGAATCTCAGTCTTAGGACAAAAGCCTGAGCTGACTTTTTTTTTAATTTGCTTCCTGGAATAACCTCATTCTCAATATTTGTTGTAAAATTATTACTTATAAATAACCAAACTAAACACACACACAGTTCTGCTGAAGCTTTATGGTGGCAAGATGGTGTATTTAAATCAGAGGCTGAAAAAAGATCAATACACAATTATTTTTAAATATATCGATGTTATTCTGTTTTTCTTTGGATTTCTCTATTAATCTTGAATTAATTTTCTTTTTGCAATAGTTATAATGCCATTATTGGGTTTTGTATCTGAAATACTTTAAAATAGAAAGAACACCAAGTATTTTAATATATTATAAGGAAATCTATATCCAGGTAACAGATCAAAGCTGTATATTTCATTTTTAAAACCAAATAAAATTGCATATTCCTTAGTTTAGCACAAATAATTCATGCTGTGGCAAAGAATGGTATAAAAGAGCTGTCAGACAAGGATGAAGGTATTCCTTTTTTTTTTTGTTCTATTTAAAGCAGTACATTTTCTGTTCTATCAAGTACCTGTGATCACTAAGAAAAATATTAATACCTCAACATTTATCCCACAGTGGCCATGCTCACTGTGCCTGCATTTCTATTGATGAAAACCCTTTCACTGGGCTCAATGTCAGTAGCAGAGCCTGCTCTTATACGTTCCAGCCTAGACGTATCCTCAGAACAGCTTCCCAGTCAACAACCTTAGAAGGGTGCTGGAAAAAGAGGCTATGCACCTTCATCTAACTCTCCTTTTCATCATACAAGCCAGTTTGTTTTATTTTATTTTTTTTTCCCATGGTAGAATAAAGAAGAAAAAAATTTGCCAGCAATTATTTTTCAAGAATTGGCGTCTTCTCACTACTGGCCATAATACAGCTCCAGTATTTATGAAAAGCTCATGAATATATTGAATTTTCTTATGTTATGGATTTTCTTGATTTTGAAGGGTTTCTCATCTGGCACAGAAATTTGATTGTTCCACCTCAAGTTTCAGTGATTGCAAATTAAGAACATAAACTGTAATGTGCTCAAGGGCTAAAAGACTTTCTCCCCAAACACAGAATGAAGAAAAAAATCACGATAAAAGTAATTTCAATCATTTCAGTCTTTATCTAAGCTTGACACTTCTTTCCCCTCCCCTCAGTCTTCCTCATTAACCCTCTCCCATAAAGTTTCTTAAAGTCAAGAAATAACAAAAAGTCAAATGTAAGATATTAAAAACTAAAGTGCACCTCAGCACAAAGAAGAAAATTCAACTACCCTTGTACTAATCAAAATTCAAATCAGCTTGAGATTTTAAGCAGTGTCAATTTCTCACTCTTACTTTCCCCTCACATTATACTATCCCTGTTCATCAAGCACCACTGCCAGTTTCCAGATGTGTAGACAAAAACTGTTATTTCTCGTAGGTCCCAGAAGCTCCCTTTATGGTACCAGAAAGCAGAGTTTGATGACAGCGAGCTTGCTCAGCATCTTTCTTCTCCACTACCTTCAAAGGATGAGTAAAAGGGTGCAGAAATAAGATGTGACAGCCAGAGAAAATAGGGTGATGTTTATCATTCAAGGGAGCAGGAGACAATTTTGCTTAATCACAGCTTTGTTTAAGTAGCATCAAACTCTTCATGCAATGTTTTAAACCTCTAATTGCTCTACTGCCTTACTTTCCTAGGAAACTTCAACTTGAATGTCACCAAACAACTCCAGTTGTTGACAGAGAAATGAAAGTGACTAGGAACATAAATAAAATTAACTATAAGGGGAAAACGGTAAATCAGAAATTGAGTCACTATCCATGAAAACTAGGGCTGTCGGCAGCAGAGACAAAAAACCCCAGAGCCTAAACCAATGAAAACAGTTCAGAGTAGTAAAGCTTTTGTGCAGCAGAGACTATGAAAGAGTTCAAATTTATGGAGAGAACTTGATTTAAAATCATAAACAGATAAAGGTCTATAGGCACAACAGAGAACAAAGTGACTGGACAAAACACAGACCTCTTTGGATCAGGTTCCAGGCCATTCAGTCACTCAACCTATAAAGACTAAAATTTTTTTAAGATTTAGGGTATGTTTTTTCTTGTTACTGGGATAGTCTAAGTGAGGAAGATTTGTTGAAATAAAAATCAGATAGCATATTATAATCTAAGGGAAAAACCAACCAGCTCTTGGACACAAGCCTTCCTACCTTCCTACATAATCAATCATAATTCTAAAACACATGACCCTCCAAGAAAAATGCGCCAATACTGCTCTTCAAGAGTGACAAAACTGGGAAAAAAGCAGCCTTTGATATATTTGCTGTTTCACCCACATAAGAGCAAATCTCAGTTTATTTCTATCACACTGCTGGTGTCCTTGTCAGCTGTTACTGGTCATTAGCGTCTTAGCTAATTCAAATAACTTTGCCATTCAATTGCTTCCTCTTCTCAACAATAGTTCATGTGGCTTATTACTGGAATTAATGATCACTTTTTAAAAAAGAATTTGGCAATTACTTGTGACTTTTGACTAGGCAGCCAGCAAGCAACAAGACTGAACTTAGACTCTCAGGCAGTTACACATTTATCATTAAATTTCAGAGAATACCAGGTTGGAAGGGACCTGAAGGATCATCTGGTCCAACCTTTCTTGGCAAAAGCACGGTCTAGACAGGATGGCTCAGCACCCTGTCCAGCAGCATCTTGAAAGCGTCCAATGTTGTGGAATGTACCACTTCCTGGGAAGAATATTCCAACGGCTGAATACTGTGAAACGTTTCCTCTTGCATCTAATCGGAATCTCCCCAGAAGCCTGATTTATCAAGACTTATTCTGATATGGGAAACCTGCTACTGGTCTTGTGTTCAGACATCTTAGACAATTTTTTAGGCAAAATCAGTATCTTGAACTAGGACAATAAATAGCATAACAGAGAATCTTATATATGTTTAAGGTCCATAACGGATAACCTTAGTCTTCCTCTGCTTCTTCTTCTCGACTACCAATGACGTCAGGAAAATTCAAAATCTCAATCTAGCCTTATACTGCAACTATTTCTCACCCATGAACAGCCAGCTTAGGTACACTGCACCATTTCACTGTCAGAGCTGCTCCATACCCAGCACATTTTCCATCATTCTCTCAAATCCAAGACAGAATGTCCTGTGGTTTTAAGGGAAAGACATTTTCAGTTGGCATTTGTGGCTAACAAAAGACTGTCTCCGTGCACAGTATCACACAAGAATTGTTTTGCTTTTGCCTCGCAGAAGTGTTAGCTACAAACCCTGTCAACAAAAACTGCCTGGTTTTTGCTAGCAGCACAGCCACACTCGAGTTTCACTTTGCTGAGGGCTTTGCCACGTTGCAGCAGAACTGTAATCAGGCTTGTTTGTGCTGGCGGGGGGAAGGAGGGCTGCCATGCCACATGGCACTTGGAGCTGCTGCCACACAAGCCACTCACATTCCGTTTGCGAACTTCCAAGTTAAGCTGTGTTTTAATACAAACATAAACGCAGGGCTTCGGGTTTTTCCTTCTGCACCTAGCACAGATTACAACAGGCACCCTGCAACCAAAACTCAGCCACCATAAAGATGCAGAGCCCTTGAGAGAAGCTGTAATGCCACAGGGGCAAGAACTTGCATTTAACACCAGTAAAGAGATAATGCCCAAAGGGAAGCACGCTTTGGAGCATTCCTTAAGGCAGAAAGCACATGGACTATAGACAGTACACATGCTCCAAATATCTTCTGTGTGATTATCAGGCAGATTTACTGTGCATGGAAGTAAGGAGGCATCTTCCAACGCTTTTGTAATCATTTTGATAAACTAGTGCTTCTAAATTCTTGCAGATGCCTTATGAAAACTCCTACCTGCATTCGCTGATTGTAATAATAAAAACAATAATATTGTTAAGACATGCTCACAATCTGCAAATATCATTTTGGTAATTGGTGATACCTAAGAAATCTCATCAACCAATACATTTGTATTATTTACCACCTATAGGGTAACACTATCCCAGTTTTCAGTTTAAGAAAAATGAACTAGCTCAATATTACTGAAATCCTCCCCAACATGTGGAGAATCAAGTAGCTCATTGAGAGCACATGACAATAATAATTTACAATCATTATCATGTTCATTGGAGTCTCTATTATGTCCTGTATGCTTTATTTTTCACATGCATGTGTCACACACATGCGACATTAGGAAAAAAACCCCAAACCTCAAAAATCTTGCAGGCAGGATGACTTGTTTCCTGAACAACTTTGCCCCAAACTCACAAAGTGCAGGCTTTTTCAACCCAGTTGTGCCAAGAGACATGGGTCAAATAAGCCACCACACATTTCCATCCTTACAGACAAGTTGGCCAACAGTTAAAACAGAGTTTCAACCCCTTACGAGTTGCTCTGTGACTTAGAAAATTTGGGTCCTTCTCTTGATTGACACTGTGGAGAACAAGCACAGCAAAGTGGAGTTGTGTGCTTGTGCTATGACAGTGTGTCAGCCACGCCATTTTTCTCACAGCAGCACAAACCTGTAGCTTTTTAAGCCCCTGACAGCTGCAGAAGGTGTATAGAAGATTCCCCTGCTTTCTCTGGCAGAAATAATAAGACCTTTAAAAACGGACAAAAGCTTGAGAAAAAAAAAATATTCTATATGTTTCTAGGCTGATTAATCAATATTTAATTATTTAGAAGCTCTAAATGGCTATCTTTGGCTGGCATGGGTACAAAACATATTATCATCTGTCAATAGAGGCCAGGAAATCAGATCTTAAGCATGTAGCAGGGCACTGCTCTGCAGAGAAAGTGTTTACTCCATTTGCTGCACTTTACCATTTCATTTCATCAAAGGTGTTTATGTCACACTTAATGAGATAAGGGACAGCAAAGGCCTCAATAGCAGGTCTTAGCACTGTCTGATAACTGCAGCAATCTGAGAATAAACACTGCTTTGCAGAAACCATTTTTTAGAGCCGTAATAAAGTAATCGTAGGCCTTAGTAGAAATTGGTTAATTGGATCATCTATGTTTTGTTCTGGGAGTAAAATGTGTATTACTATGATTAATTCATTAGAGAATGTTCTTACCGGAGTTAATTTGATGGTTCTGAACCAAGGCATCACACTGCTGAGTGGCTATTGTGCTTCTGCAGAATTTATCTACTAAAGCCTCAAAATATTTATGCCTTGTTAAAGGTGTCAGAACTTTTCTGATCCTCTGGATATAAAAGGTTCTTCTTGATTCAGCTTGTGGCCAGCCCAGCCATTGCTCCCCAAAGCTCCGAGTTAATTCACAGCAGTTGTGCGAACGTGAAGAGATGGGAACACCCAGTGTATCCAAAATGGTGTGCCGAGTTCTTTCCAGTTCTTTTTACATCTCCCTAAGCAGTGAATAAGCTTTTTTCTACATTCACCACAACCTGAAAGGCTCCCAGAAATGGTGGCACTGGCCTCCATCTAGTCAGTAGCTACTAAAAGGGGTGTGCTCCACAACTGCTTGACAAGCACAGACAGCTGACACAGTCTAGAAGTTTTTGAGCTCTTTTGGGTGCAGCTTTTTAGGGACTGATTTGCCCTGTCAGTCTCTCCCACCTGCTAGCGAACCCATCTACAGGCTTTTAGGTACTTGGTCTCATACACATTTTTACCCTTAACAGATGTATCTTCAGCAAATACTGTTGAAGTGTCCACATAGGAGAAATTAGCTGCTTATCAGCTGTGAGAATGCCTATAGACAGTAGAGAACTGTGATACAAAGTGGGAGCTTGAAATTACCTTTCACTGAGGCAAAGAAAACAGAAATCTTTTACTGTCCATCTCAAATAAGATGATGATACCCTTTCAAGAAAGCAGTGTCAGGATAAAGTCTTCTCGTACCTTCTGAGATCTCTAGATAAAAGTTACTAAATACTGATATTAGTTATAATGTAATATTACTCAAAGACTCATACTAAACTTTATTGGACTAGGTTCTGTACTAGTACACAGCTAGAAAATAATTTTTTGCCTGGAATAAAATGGTCTGTAGACTGGGCTGCTGGGAAATTAACACAGATATAAGGCTAAAGCAAACTTAGTGACTTCTCTCATCATGGCTATTCTAGCTCTAACTCTTATATGTTCCATCTAATTCATAAATCTTTAACCCTATAAAGTAGTGAGAAGCAAGGACTAGCTGAATTATTTATTAATTCTTGAGTCTAATCAGAATATTCTACACATCTTCCATTCTTGGGATTTGACATGTTCTGAACAAGGAAAAGTTTTCTTTTACAGACAGGAAAACTTTCCACTGCTCTCAAAGTTTATGTGCTTGTTAAATAGGCTGTAATAATTAAATGCATACACATGCTTGAATGATAAATTTTAGTAATAAGTGCACTGGGACTTACCATGACCTTATCAAGTGGGGCTAGCCAGTCATTAATTCAGATAACGCAATTTATTATCATAATCTTTCGCTTATACTATTGTAGGGCATACGATTTATCCTAATTTGCATATGCAGATTGAGATGCAATCATTTCATTAATTTTAATGTTTTTTCTTAATCCCATCAAGATTAACACTTTGTCTGAAAGTTCTGTACAACATACTTGCAACTGCCCGTTGGTGTGTTATCCTAATATTAGGATGGGTGAATTATAATGAACAAAGTGCGTTAATTTGAATGTGCTTGTTCCAGATGAAAAACTGCACCAATAGGGCATATACATAATTATCTTTTTTTGCATATAGGTACTTGCACTTGTTGGGAACACTGCAGTTCCTGTACACATTGTGGGCATTGCTTCAGGCAGGAATTTGGGGCCCATCTCTGACCCTCTCTATCACCACTGCCAGAGATCCCATGCGGCATCTTACATATCACCACCAAATACTTGACTTTCCTGTTTTTTGGTAAGACACGCAGTGGCAGAGTCAACCATTCATTAATACTTCAAAAGTGAAGACCCACATAGAGCAGATGCTTTAAATTTTGTTTACTAACTACAGATTAGGAACAGATGCATCACATCAATTCACATGTAACGTTCGATTGAATCATTATCTTTATTCTAATATTTGCCTTGATTCCACCTAATGCCATCTTCATTTTATGTAGGCTTGGTGTGTATCTGAGTGTATAAATGTATTTATTTGAATGCAGGGCATTAAGTACATTTCATTTACAAAATCAAGAATGAATGTGTAGCAAGCAGATTTTTTTAATTGCTGAAAGCGCAAATCAGATCACGTTAATTTGCTAAGCCTGCTGAACAGACACTAGGTAGGAATTTCGGTAATCGATGACATCCACAGACCAGTATAATCAAAGCAAAGTTTAAATTTAACTTACCATTTCATTGGAAAGGAAGTTTGATTTTTAAGCTTATTGGCAGAAGAGAACGTAAATTAAAAACTCTCAGAAAAACGGCTAGAGATGCTTCCTTATATTATTTTGTTTAATTAAGAAAAATCATAAAGTGTCTGGATGTATTGCTTGTTTTTCTACATTGCCTTAGATTAGAATCAGCAGCTGAAATAAAGTGTTTCATTGTACTTTTATATTTTTAACTGGATTCAAGGTTTGACCCAGTTAAGCATATGCAAGAGGAAATACATCAAGCATCGAAATATATTAGGCATCCTAATTAGTCAGTGAGGATTTATCAGTGATGAGTAGGTTTTCCTCAAGCAAGTAAATATACATTATGTCCCTAGTTCTGCTGGAGATGCTTAAGGTAATAGATTTGGGCTAACATGTTTTATTCATGACTTAAAGTTGGTGTTATTTTCCAATGGGAAAAAGCAGTTGTAAGTTTGAGTAATTACTATATTACTCTAACCTTTTACTGTTATTAGCCAGCTGGGATAATACTGAGGATTTTAACTTCATTCAGGCCTCTGCTGAGTTCAAAGGACTCTTTCTGCTCTCCTCATTCCTTCCCAGGCTGTTTCTAAAACTTGTCAATGCTTTCTACCAAGACTTAATCAGAATTTCAGTCAACCAGGGGAACCGAGGGTGTGGAGATCACTTAGGCATGGATGTTAAGTACTGCTGCCTGCAATTCTCTACCCAAATGAATTTTTGTTAGGGTTTGAGTTTGGCTACTTTCATCAGCACTATTTGTTTTTTATTCCAAGTTAGCATTATCCCCACATTATTTATTTATTTTTTAACTAAACAACCTACTGACACTGCATCCACTTCAAAGGCACACTAAGCAGACTGTGTGATGAGGTTCTGGGGAATGCATAGCAGGGTCAGGTGCATTCTCAGTATCATTATTGTACAGAAGCAAAAAGAACTGAAAAAAATCAGTGTGGTATTACAGAACATCTATACTTTGGAGGTACAGGACTGTGTACAAATTTATCTCCATCTTTATAAAAAATGTCTTGTGACATCTGGAAGGAACTTCCAACAACATGGGTATAATTTTAAGTGTTTCTTGCCTAATAAGAACATTCTAATGAGAGCACACAGATTAGTTTGTCAGCTTTGGTACAGGAGAAAATTTCACATGGAACCTGCGCCACATAATAGTTAACCTTAAGTTAAGCTGTGGCTTCCTTCATTCTCTTCCATGTTTATTTTTATGAACACCAAGTACTCAAAATGATTATTGCAAATGTAGTTCAACCCCCTGGACGTTCCAGGCACCTGTGAATAAGTCTCCTGCTAACCCCACCGAGGTAAGGGCAGGACAGAGGCATGGAGCCACCATGGCACTGCAGACACAGGAGTCATTAGCTCCTGTTCTTTGGAAACCAATGTAAGCCCGTGCTCATTAGCACCAGCTCCGCCTCAGCCACGCCAGAACAAGCCAGCTCAATGCTTCCTCCTGCTGGACTGCCACCAGCAGCCATCCAGGTGATCCCCAGCATCCCGGTACTGGCATCCATTCGGTGCTCACGGCGGCTCAACTATCAATTTACATCGGATAATAAGGCTTCGTTTGCATATAAATGGCACTGAAACCCTTCCCACTGAACCTAAAAACACAGCATGTAGCACATAAACGGGATTTGAAAAGGTGGAGGAATATTCTTTGATCTGAACATATGCAAAATCCTACTGATTAGCATCTTTTAGGACAAGATACAAAAAAGAAAATTGAGAACACCAAGATATAGATCAAACTCTTCCATGGTACATGCTGCCATACTGAAAGAGTATAAAAAGAACACATTTTTTTGCTGTAGAGTATTGATCTTTTTTATGTTAACTACAAGCTTTAATTAAAATTTCAGGTACTATTATCATGCCACATAATTAAGAAGAAGAAAAAATGCTACTCAAGTTTAGAGAAGGTACAAATTTTATGGATTGTTTCTTTGTTTTTAAGTAGTAGCAGGGAAATCCTTTACAGTGAAAGAACATTTCCAACCACTGGACAGTTAGGATGTTTTTTATATTATCCTAAAAACCCCCTTAAATTTGTTCCATAACATCCAGGGTGTTAAATTTCTCAGCTTTATGTCAGGCTGACTGCAAGGAATCCAGTCATTTCTTTCCCTCAGTCAGACATGGTTATAAATGTTGGGTTTTTTTCCTTATGGATCTTCAGAAGCTTACACTATCCCCTTGCAGTATGTTTTATTTTATGGCCTTGCTATGGATTTTTCCACTGTTTCTTTTTTTTCTGTTAAATAGGAGAGAGGTGGAATCTGATTCTTTCTCCTGGATCCTGTTTTAGCATGAGAAATTCATCTGTATCTCCTCATATATTCCATAGGTAATAATCCAACAGCAGAGTGAGCTGTAGTGTCAGACAGACTCTGCCACTAGCAATTAGGAGATGCTTACATCCTCTTTCTATTATTCATTATTCCAGCATGTTCAATCTGTTTCTCAATATACTTAAAACCTAAATTTGCTTCTCAGCACCCATCCAGTGATCAGAAGTGCTAGCTGGAAGTACAATAACCAAAACCTCCTGAGAGTACTTTGCTCCCAAATGAGCTTTAAGTTAGAGATGTAAAAAGAGTGATTTTGAGCTCATTTTCCCATGGTTGCTTCTGGAGAATCTCCATCAAGTCAGCATCTTAAACAAAAAGCAGATTATCCTCCAGAACATTTTTATTCATGACTAGTGCTTATTTTATTTTCACTCTTTAATGGAGTTCTTTTTTCAATACTTCCTTAGTTGTATGCATTTTCACTTCCCAAGGCCAAGAGAACTGTTTTTTTTCAGCCAATACTGTTATTCTCTTCTCCTGTGCACGGAGATGCTGAAATAGAATTTTGTGTTTCTTACAGATACTGCTATTACTAATCAACTCAACAAAAATAGCAAATTTTACGAAGCAACTCGGCAGAAGGAGGTGTTGCTCAGTGGAAGTGCCAAGTAAAACCTGTTCAACCAACAGGGACAGATGGTTATTAATGAGGGGATTTTCTTTGAAAATCCCCATCGAGTGCCTTTGCCCTGACCGTGTGCATACTTTTCTGTGTGCATACCCTCATTAACATGAGATGGTTCCTCTGTACCATGACTTGAATCATCCCATAATGTGGTTAGTGGGGGTATGGCCAACAAACCTTCATACCCACAGCCATACTCTGCACTTCACAGCAGTCTGAGAAACACGTTCGCTGGCACTTACAGATTTAAATGATCCACGAGCAAATCTCAAAAGGGAAAACATGCTGATCACACATTGTAGATAAGCTATTCTAACAATTGTTTCATTACAACTGCAGCATCTTCAAACAGATGGAATGAGTAGTAAGCGAATTTTATATCCAATTCACAGAGCCGGACTTCAGAGAAAAGCTGCCAGCAATTTTGAAAATACTTTAAAGACCCTAAAGGTCTGGATATTACTTTAAAAAATTCCCCCTTAAAACCAGAAACAAAAGTTTAATTTTTTCTTTTGATCTGCAAAGATATTAATTTCTCTTTAATTCAAATGGTCTCTTTTCAACTTTGAAGGATATACTAGCGCATATATATATACAGAACATATAAAATATATATTAGCTTGTCTGCAGCCTTCAAAGAGAGCTTTAATTTGCTGCTGTTTCAAAAGACTGAGGGGATTGCCTTCAGTAGGATGAGAAGAGTGGCAAATGTGACAGCTGCAGGGCTCTGCAAGATGTTGTAGAGAAAAATAAATGGACAGGGGATTGAGTTGCTGAAGCCAGGCATGTTCCCTTTCCCTCAGCCTCGGCCAGTGCAGCAGACTGGGAGGATGCTGTCCACAGTCTGCTACAGGTAAGAGGCAGATCAAACCTTGGCAGTGACAGGAGGTCTTTCTTTCACTGCTGTGCCAGCTCATCTCTCAGACACCCCTGCTGACCATATTTTGGTTCCTATTTCTACTTGAAGTGAGCCTGCAAGCAGAAAGCACAGGCAGAGCAAATTTGAGCACAGGTGCCCAAATTACCACCCCACCTCTGCAGGCAGAGCAGGGCACGAAGGACCTCACCAGCTCCTTTCCCCTCGGGTGGACACTGAGCTCCAATACCACGGCCAGCACAGGCACCAAAGCCCCTGCTCTGAACACGAAAGAGCAGGCTGGAGAGAAGACAGAGCACAGGGAACCAGACTGCACACCTCTTTCCTCACTAATGAACTCAGGTGTACAACTGGAGGATGACTGTTATTGACTTATTCTTGCTTCTTTTCCAACTCTAATCACACAATTTTATTAAGAAGTTATTTCAGGATTGTAAGCTCTGTGTTAGCATGGATCAAACTCCAGCCACTAAATGATACCACTGTTTTACATTGTTGGTAGTTGCAAAAGCACAGACAGATAAAATTCTCTGCAAACTTTGTATTGTGAAGGTCATGCATTCAATATTAGTAATTATAGTTCACTATGAGATGAAATTGCATTATGTCAATATTTCTAACTTTTTCCCCCTCTCTGCAGCACAAAGATTTACTCAATTATTTCACTGGCCATTAATGATAGGTGTTCTTTCAATTAAAAGAAAAGCCCACAGACCTATATAATCCATCACATTCTAGAGCTACTGGGTTAATCATTATCTCCTGTACAAGACAATTATCACTGTGTGCCATAACAACCAGACTTAACGAGGTTTTCCTCTTGCCTCCTCTCCTGACTGCCACCAGCAATGTTTTCTGTTTACCAAGTTTCTCTATGCTGATTGTGTGTTGAAACTACAGTCCATCCTTTTCCCAGAGAACACCGTTCATATCAGCAGCTGAAAAGTAGAGAAAAGGCATTTCTGTTCTAAAAGCACAACGAACATCGTGGATATTCTGGGTTTAAATAAGTTTTCTGCCCTGACTTGGGCAAAATCATTAAAAGTTTTGGTATTTCCTGGCATATTTTAAGGGCTCGGGATTGTAATGCAAACCAGGAAGGCAGTTTTGCAGTTCCCAGGGAAGAATCAGGACCTTCCCTGTCCACTTAAGATCCCGGCTATGTTAGATCTTCCTCTCAGTGTGATGTTTCCTTTCTGGATCGATCTTTCATTTAAAAATTCTGAAAGAAGGACAGCCTCACTGTTTCATCAGAACAATAATAGGCTGCTGTTATTCTTTTCTGAACTTTTGCAGGAACTGCATCATTTCAGACACACCATGATAAGAAGGGTTAGGTGAACCATTTCCTGGATTTTAGTCACATGGGCTTACACCTTAAGAGCTTCATGTTTGAGCAAGCCCAACATCCCAAAGCAACACTTGAGACATTATCATTATCATCACGTCACTGCCTTAAATCAGTGCCAGCTGGACCAGGATGAGGCCTCACAGGGCCCCTTTTGAGCTCCACGAACTGAGTGGACTGCAGTTTGCACTGAAATACAAATAAGCTCAAGAGGCTTTATATTTCACAAGAAAAAAAAAGTTACAGTTGTAGTCATAAGGTGAACTTTAAAAAATACCCATGACAGGATGCAATCTGAAATGCAAATACAAAGCCTGTCTTCTCCCAGAGTTTAAATATCAAGAATGACCTAAAAGTTTACAGTAGTTCCCTGGAAGATGTTAGGCTTATTGTTGTATTAAAATTAATTGGTTGAGATCTGAGTGTCAGGAATAGGATTTTCAAAAATTAAGCATGTCAGAGGTGGCTGTGAATTTCATTTTCTAAAGCTACCTTTTGTTAGAAGAGAAGATGTTCAGCTTGAACAAACAGAGGCAAATTGATGGGCAGCATGTGACAAAAGATGCCAATACAAATCCTCACTTTGCCCACTATGCCCTTTTAAAGCACATCCCAGCTTAAGTCAAGACTTGCTTTTAACACAACAGCTGGTAGGGACTTTGTGTTGCAAGGTAACCTAAAATGTGTTTTCCTCCCATACAGAAAAGAACAAATGTCCATCTCAAAACTCAGCTCTCCTCCTCAGGTATCCAAACTAAGGGTTAACAGGGGTGGGATGCTACTGGATTTGGTTATGGCTTTTTGGTTTGTTTAAAAAGCAATTCTCTCATTTCTGGTCAGATTTGCGTGTCTTGACTATGTGCTTGAACAAAGAGCTAATTTAATATATTTAGGACACATTTTTGACATCTTTTAAACAATACAGCACTAGTTCATTCAGATACTGTGACTGTTGTGTGGACAGACAGTAACTTCAGAGCATGAGGACTTCTGCAGCCCTCAGTATAATGCCAAATTCTGTTACCAACAAGTAAATATATGTAATTTTGATAAATTACACAGATTATTCTATCTCTACTACATTGACTTGCATAAACAAGATTTCTAGTTTTCAGTATTGTGACAAATAAGTTGCATCATCTAGTGCTAATAATACTGAATAAATTGATTTAATATCTGAAAATTCAATTTAAAAAATCCCAATCAAACAAAAAGCCCCCACTTACTGAGGATTAAATTTGAGGTTCATGAAAATAAATAGTTTTCATTTACCCAATTTTGAGTCAGGAGTTTAGATGCAGTATAATTTCAAATTTGTTTAAAATTATGTTAATGTGAAGGGAGACCTTTTTTCTTTCCATGCTACGAGGCTGCCCAACGAAGGGGTCTGGAATGAGCTTGGCTCAAGAGCTGGGAAAGAATCATCTCTCATAGAGAGACTCGAAACCATGATGTTTTGAGTTGCACAGAAATCCATGCTCAGAAACATGAGGCTGTCAGGCAGGTGAGAGTTAAGGTCAGTAGGTTGAACAAATGCACAAAGCGACTGTGCTAGAGGGTTTTATAGCTTTTCTGCTCCACACGAGGCATAAATAAGGTGTGGAATTGTTTCTGAAATTACTTTGGCTCAACAGTCTGTCCATTGCCTCTCCTCTGGGTAATCTTGAAGCTTTGCCAGAATGTTATGTTCTTTGATACAGAACATTTGTCATGATGAATAGCATTATGTAAAAGTTGTATTTTCCCCTTCTGTCTTTTGGTTTGTAACATGAGAGATCATAACATGGATTTAATGTTAAGAGGTCTAAGTACCTTAAATCTTTAAAATACCTGAACAATTGAGAGCTTCTTATTTGCAGTGTCAAAACCATCCTTTTGGATTCACTCTATTAGTACAAAGCTCTCGTGATCTGATTTACAAATGCAGTTTAAAAAGAAACAAAGCATTTTTCCTCACAGCAAGAAATATTTTCACCTCCATAAATAAAAATTTCTTAACACAAAACTTCAAACATTTTTATCATAATTGCCCAGTCCTTCCTCAGTGCTAGTACCTAACACTGTTAGCAACACACTGAACTTTCAACATTCCCCTTTTTTTTGCCCATTCCCCTGAGGCTCGTGCTTATGCACATCTTTAATACTGAGTACTAGAGTACCTTTCCTTACTCTTTTTACAATAGATATGCAGGTAGGCTGATGAACAGCACGAGATAAAATTGCACGGTCATTTACCACTTACACTGATCAAACCACAATCGCTACTGCCAGCCCTCGAGTGATAACTACACACAGTGGTGCTCTGCGTAAGCAAGGATCACAGGCTGCGGCCAGAACAATCACACTGCTCTGGCAGCCAGGCACAGGGCTCTTGATCTCCCAGCTCCCTTTGTTCCCTCAGACTCCGTACAGAAGTCAATTACACATTTACTGATAACGTGGCTTACCCTGCCAGAAGGGTACTTCCATTAATATTACAGCTAGTATCAGAATAAATGCAGAATAAAGGCAATTCTGTGGTTAAAATCCACGGTATCTTGATGCCCACTTTCTGAAAACAACAGTAAAATGCACCCACAGCAATAACAAGATACAGAGCCACATGACAGTTCTTCAGAGACAGCCAAAGTGCTTTGAAAAAGATCAATTACTACAAAATCATAGTGCACTGCTGTCAATCTTCTACCTTCCTTTATAGTGAGAAATGAAATATAAATAGCCTTTGGCAGTGGGTTGGAGTACTTCTCGATTAAGGGGAGAGTTTGCAGTGAAGTCTAAAGCCAATTCTGCTGACTTCCATGAGCAGAGCAATGTCCTGTACTCCATTTTGCAAGGCAGGGATAAATAATCATCACAACCCTGCTGATTCCAGATGCCACTGATATTTCTTCAGTCAGCTCTAATGAGAAATCAACTCTCCACAGCCCAAGTAGTTTAGGGTGCCCACGAGAAAAGTCTATGAAGAAGCCCTTTTTAACAGCCATTTAAAAGGGGAAGACTATTTTGAGAAAATCAGAAGAAAAGAGTAGGAAAAGAAAATATTTTCCTGTTTCCTTACAATGGCCAAAAAGAGCATGCAAAAATAGCAGAAGTCTGAGAAATAAGAAAAAGGTCATTGAACCACTACTGCCTAAGAAAGAGATGTCTCGTTTCTATTAATGTCAACGCAGAGAGGCCCAAGTCTGTCAGGCTTCGCAAATGTCACCGGTGTTATTACCTCGTTGTCGGGTATTATCAGTGTGCTAAAGGTACATACTCTTCTAGATGGCTTTATGCTGATCTTGCAGCATAAGTCCAATGAAGCATGAATAATGTGTGAATTTATGCCATCATGAAAAGTGCCCATAACTACTTCTCTCCCTTGACGTCTTCATAAAAAGATATTTCATTAAAGGACACGGAAGTTACTTTTCCAACTCAAACTCAGCTGCGAAGTAGAATACGGATTTTGTTGTGAGCAGTTGCAAGCAGCAGAACTGAAGGTAAATTGTGTGCAGCACTGGGATAAAATGCTGTTAACTGGAGTCACCAGTCTGAGACATGAGATCCCCTCATCTGGGCTGGGCTGTCCACCAGCAAGCAGAGCTGTCAGAGCTGCAGTTCTGCAGCAGGGCCACAGTAGTTGGAGAGAACAGGGCAAGCACCATACCCTCCCACCTCTGTTTCCATGTGCTTGAACACAGAGAGCACAGATGGGTCTAAACACTATCCATTCCCGGGTTTTGTACAATTTATACTCGTTGTTCATCTCCACCTGAATGCCTTTTTTCAGTCCTCTTTATATAACAATAATGAACTTGTATGCTGAGCAGGACACAAAATAAGCATGGGTGGTTTCTTTAGGGTGCCAAAAACTGCTTGAGACTGATAGCAAGAACTAATTTTGATTTTAACCTCCTTGTCCTCTTCAGAATTAGTTCAGAATCTCAGCAATTCTAGAAAGAATATTATAGACCGAGCAAAAAGTGCCAAATTTCATAACAGTAAGGCACATTAAGAAATAAGCCTAATTTTTGTCTTAAACTATCAAAGTAATTTAAAACCCTTAGTGAGCACCTTAATAGACAAGAGCACTCTAGCTTCAAATGGGTTTTAATGGGAGGGTAACCACAAGAATAAAATCAATTAATGAATACTATAAATAGATTAGTGAAAACTCTCAGATCTTTTTCTTTTTCAAACATCCTCCTACCCCACCACCCATGGAACGACTTCCAGAATAATATGACAAAACAGCCCACATAAGAAATAAAATACCGCTACCATTTGGAGTTCTTAGCACTGAATTCTCTGAAAAGTTTATGCAAGTTTATACTTCAAGAAAACTGGAGTGTTGTAACTACACTAACAATACATTCACATGGAAACAGAGAACACCAACATTTTTGATGTATTTTGGCTGCATTTGGAATGTCAGAAACAAGATGCCTTGAAAGTTAAGCTTTTTAGGAAACTTGGTCTATTTGATGAGAGGAGACTTTTATAAGTTTTGCCAAGCTACATCTTCTAAAAACAGTAAAGACTTTTGAAAAACTTAGCCATGTCAGTTGCAATAAAACCCATGTAAATACTAACAACTACACAAGTGCCCCTTGTATCTTTTGGGGTGGCAAAAACAGAGAAAATGATTGATGTGTGCATTCAGAAATGAGAGAAAATACTTTCTGCTTCTCTTTTACATTTAAAGAGTGAAAGAAGTGCTAACAGACATATGAATTCCACTGTTAACAGAGACCATGATGCAAACAATCAGGCTGTGATTTGCTATGGAAAAATGCAGAATCAATAACCAGTTACTGGGTGCTGAATTCACATGAATAGTATTCCAAAGTCTTTTCATCATAATAAAGCATGGCAGAAAGATAGATCTGACCTGCTCTTACTGATGTGATTGTAATTATGCAGTGCCATCTGAAAAACAGTCAAAGGTCTTTCTTGGAGTACTTAACCAATGAGCCGCAGCTGTATTTCCCTTTCACAGCCTCTCAAGTGTGTTGGAGAAACCTGTAACCTCACTCAACACCCTGAGGGTTGCAACGTGAGAATGGAATGTGACAAAGGACAAGAGTGGCATTGAGAGCACGTACATGGCCAAGGGTATCAGACGTGGGCCTCTTGTCTGCTGAGGCCACACAAGACTCCCATTCATAAGCAGCAGATATAGTGGAATTCAATAAAAGAGCAACCATAACAAAGCTGTACTAAGCAAGAAGGAAGCAAAAGCAGGAATTAAACACCTCTTCCTGTGTGCTGCTAAGGTAGGGATTTACTTTTCCAGCATCTATGTGACAGTAGTGTAACCATGGAAATAGCCTATGAATGTTTATGCTTAGAGGATCTCTGATTGTGCATCATACTTGTTCATTTGTAGCCTTTTAAGAACGCAAATTAAGTTGTTCAATTAGTCCATCTTTGTTGTTTTAATCGTTTCTGTACCAGTGCATCCTCGATGACGCAATTTGTGCCCTCCGATGTCATGCCAGACACACAAAGCCACTGACAGAGGAAAGTGCAATAAAGACTTCCATGGAACAGATTTATTCGCTGCTGTTGTGGGGAGTGGGAGAGCTCATACAGACCTCACTGGTGCATGCCAGGTCAAGCTAAGATTAGGTAAAGTCAGTTACAGAATTGGCTGACTTTTCTCCATGTCTCTACCAGACAAACACATTCACACATTAAGAATTTATAGTGCTTATCAGGAAGCTTGAGTAATTAATAATTTATCAATTTCAGCAATATAATTTTTCCATAAGACTTATGATGGTGAGTTAGAAATCACTTATCTACTGAGGAGGGATTTAGGCATTGCCATGATAACTTGAATATATATAACCTGGCAAACTCTTTGTTTCATGGGCTTCCACCCCAACAGAGCAACTCAGAACACACCTCCTCTCCACTGCCATTAAATTGTTTTAAAACAAGTCTGCCTCATATACACACCGGTCATTCAGTGCCAGTTCGCTCTAATGCACCCCAAGGGATTTATTACCCAGAACCTCAGCTGCCCTGCTTCAGAAGTCAGAACACCACCTTCCCACACAGCATGCGCCAGGCCCCTTAGGAATCCAGATGCTGACTGATGAGGGGCTCTGAGGAGGGAAGGTTAGATTTGAAATAGCAGATGTGCCAAGAGAGAAAACTGAGCTAGCTCATCAAGCTTTCGGTGATGTCTAGGTATCAAACTATTGATCCAAGGGCAAGACACCCAAATTCTGCTAAGATTTAGAAAAGACAGGACAAGAGTCCACACACCCACAGCTCCATAGGAAACCTCATCACATCATTAAATATTTCTAAGATAAGAGAGAAGATTCTACCGAGGAGCTCCACCACTTTGATTTCTTGCAGAAGATATGTGGATGACACTGGGAACATTCCCACCTGCAATGCATTCTTTGTTCTGAATATCTCAGAGTAGTTAGAACAATTTGAAGCAAGCATACAGGATATACCAGACAAAATAAGTTGAATGCTCAGAATTCAAGATTAAAATGAGCAAATAAGTTCAGAAAAAGAACCTGTTTGAAAGGCCCTTGCAAATCAAACTTAATAGCAAGCACTAGGAAATATTTGGATTTTTAAAATCGTATCGAAGCATGAAGGACCAGCTTCATGAGCTGAGCCTTTTGGAAAGCAAGAAATAAAAGTCTGAGCAGGTGCTTGGTCTTCCTCTTAGACACACCTTCAAGACAAAGCAAAGGGTAATCAGCAAGAATTTCACTGGTTATAACACATGTTCAAATGAAACAGTATTCATTCAGATGAGTATAAGCTCATTTCACCTCTGTGTTCTTTAGAGTAGCTAAAGATTACTCAAGGCATACGGTACCTATTTGTCTCTGTATATTCTACAGACAAACAAAAATGAAAAATCTTGCAACAACTGAGGAAACAAGCAGTTGGAATGAATTAAGATTGAAGTCTGACTTAACAACGTTGTTTTGTCACACTGTCTGCCTAAATCGCTGCAGGAAAACACCAATTCACTCCTTCAACGTCTGTGTAACTATCCTTGACTTACAGAGGATGTAAACTCCCCGTCAAACAGAGTATGACAATCACAGAAAAATGCAAAAGTATCATTTTAGTAATGTGATTATTCCCACAAAAGCTGTAACCACATCCTTACAGTTAATCATGTAGCTAAGTGCTCTTCCTAGCTCAGACCCTTCACAAGTAGCTTAGTGCAGAATTACACTTTCACAAGGACACAACTCATTGTCTGTGTTAAGACTTTCCAGATCTGCCTCTTTTCATCTGTCAAGGAGACATGTTTGTACCTGTCTCATGTTTGTGTTTAAAGTTACTGTGTATGTATCAGTCATTCTAATTTTTAAAAATCTAGGTGTATGAGTACATGCTAGAACTCAATAAAATACTCAAAATCCATATTCATACAGATTTGAAACTCTTTGTTAAAACATGATTTGACCAGGAATCAATTCATAATCACTACTCACATATTTTTATGAAGTATAATATACATAAATATATACACAGACATATCAAAATATGTACAGAGGGAGCAAGATGAAATACTGGAATGATCAGTTTAGTGCAAATACACAGACATAACATGGGAAAAAAACCACCCCTTTCTGTGTTAGGAGCTGTAAAGTGGGGTGGTTGGTGTTTTTATGGGAGCGGGGAGTGAGAAGACCTTTGTTTTAGGTTTTTCCCTTTTTGTTTTTAGTGTTGTTTTAAACACGGCCTGAACCCCATCTCCCACATGGGTCTGGCTGCCCCCCACCTGTGACCTAATGCCAGGCTGCCATGCACTCCAGCAGAAACATTTGTCTGACAGCTGGCTGAACCCTCTGGGCACCCCTCATGTATCATTATTCCAATTACATTGACACCTGTGCCACAAGCTTCAACTAAGCCCACTGTGAAACCTGTGTCCAGAGGCCTGGACTATCTCCTGTTCCTCACCTGCCACAGGGTTATCACTACAGTCTGTTAAAGCTTTTTATGTGGAGTAAAGATTAGCATTACACTATAGAAAGGCTGACAAACACAGCACACCTGGACCCTTTATTTAACTGCATTTTGCTGAGTACAGGAAACAGTTTTTATTACGTGCCAAGGAAATAACTGTAAGAACAAATCTGGCTTCAAAACTGAGAGTGAACTGTACTGCAGCCTAAAGCAGTGCCAATCTGGGACAGGTGTACAGTAAGGGAGCAGGTGGAAGATAAATCCCATTGTGGGAAGCTCAAGGATGCTTATCTCACCACAAAGAGCGCATGTGTCTCTGGTACTGGTTCAGTTTTCTACTGTCTGCTTCTACTGGGACCGAGTTTCTGTTCTGGAAGACACCACAGGAAAATGGGAGATCACAAAAGCAGGCTTGGAACCCTCCCGAACTTTTCAAATTAATGACTCTTTCTGAGGCAGAGCTGTCCCTTCCTTCCTAATGAGCTTAAGCAGTTCATTAGATTTCTGATCAAAAGTAGCTCCAAAAGTAAAATTAAAAAGAGTAAAAATTGTGCCCTTGAGCCAATAGAAAAACATATTTAGTGGTATTGTATTAAAATAAAGACATCGCTCATTCTGACCTGAGCCAGTAAGGGACAATCAAAGCCTGGAAAGCCCAGGGTGGTCATCAGGATTTGGCTTGCTCTATAGGACTGCGTTCCCACCTCTAGGAACATCACAGGGACAAGATTTCTCCAAACCTGCAGTATTACACAGACAACAGAGGACTTGCTGGGCACAAAGGATCAAGTGATGTCAGTTTTCTAGCTCCTGTGCTTAGGTTGGGGTTCTGACTTTCAGTCAGCATTTTTAGCTGTCACATTTTGGAGAGGAAATAACAAAAGCAAAGAAGCAGCAAGTAAAATGAGGGCAGTATGCAGCATCACAGTTGAAAGGAACGGTACGCTCCAAGCTCTTTCAATATCTAGAATTCTCAGAAAGGGTAGAGTTGAATACGAAATATTCCGTAAAACAGTCAAAATAAGATACATAATTTTTTCCTTCATTCAATGCAGGCAAACAGTGAACTTCACAACATAGCCAGTCACTGCAATCAGTTTCAAATCACATATCAAAAATGTGTGCCTGTGCAAGCTGAGAGAAAGTGAGAAGGAAATGTAGCCTGCATCAAGAATTGCTCTCTGAGGTCAGACTGCCTTCCTACTTCACTGAAGTCAGGTGCAAATCTCTTACAAGCTGAGTCCTCAGCAACAGGCTGTTTTCCTTAAAATTCTTCTGTTTTCCAATAAGTATCATAAATACAAACCTTAAGTATAGCTGTTATATTTTTTCTTTTCTAAGTGCTAGATGAGAGAGTCATGGTTCATTTTAAAATCTATCCCTTATAGATTAATTATAAAAACTTTTTTTTTTTAGCTGTAGATTTGTCTCAAGCAGAGATGAGCCATGAATTAAAGCATAATCACCTTAACAGCAATTATATATGTAAGTTTCACCTTCATTGCACTTTGGAAAATTTCCTTAATTAACGACATGTCTTTCTGCTATGCTAAATGTAGCAACCCAGAAGTCTGGATTCCAGCTGCTCAGGAGGGATGAACATCCTGCAAGATTTTTGCCTGTCTCTCACCCACCACAGTGATGGCCCAAAGTCTCTCATTCAGAGTCCAGAAGCACACCTAGCCTGTAAAGCGACCTGCTACAGCAGGGAGGAGTTCATCCTTTCCCATGTTCATGCATTTCTTGGCCTTCCAACAGATGTCAAGGGAGTTCCAGTTCAAGATAAACAAGAAGGAATGTCTGGCACCTGGGAGGGGGCTCTGTATTAAGCAGGGCCCACGCACAATTGAGAAGCAGTGGGTCCTGCACAGCACATGTTTCTCTCACCTTGGCAGGCAGCACTGCCAGGAAGCCATCAGCTCAATGCGACTCAGCCTGAATTAGCTATTACTTATTAAAAGCAGGACTGGCCACATAAAAATGGCAGCAATGCAAGATTATTTACTGACTTTCAGTTTCAGGGCTGTTTAATGTCATTATAAGAAAGTGTTACCAGCTACTTTCCTTGAGGAAACTATGGCTGTTTAGAAACAAATAATGAGGGAAATGCTGCCAGTTTTCAACATTTTACAGTAAAAAAACCTCAAAAATCCCCCAAAACCAAAACACCTCCTGGGTAAAAAACCTTTTACAAAGTTTGGCATCATGAAGTAGAGATTAACTCAAGGCTCAGAGGTCAGTAACAGTGTTCCCAGGGAACGCTACTGAATATTTTGAATCAAGCTTTCAGAAACTCACTTCCTGAGTAGCAATTGAAAACTCACATGAATCATTCTTTTCTATTTATAAATTCTAGGGGAAACAACATCATGCATGTGATTGAAATTCTCATATAAGAACCTAATAATTGTTAAATGATGTTCTCTCCTTTTTTAATACTATTTTATGAATTTAAAGCAGAGTAATTGTTTTGAAAAGCTGGTAAACAAGCTGGTATAAGAACAGGCTTTTTTTTTTTTTTTTTTTTTAAGTCTTGGAGTTGAAAAGGAGGTTTTTTCGAAGATACAGCAATAAGTAAACAATCCTTGACCCATCAGGTATCACTGGCAACATATTACTAATATAAACCAAAATGTAAGAGGTGTTTCATAAAGATTCCTACGAGAATTACTTCTGTGCACACACATGCCTCATTAGATATGTTAAATAGACTAATGGTAGACTGTAGAAAGATCAACTCTCATGTAAAAAAAAATAACATGGTTTTAAATTTTTTGCCCCTCTTTTTTTGCAGATTTGGAAATAAGAGTTGACAAGGAAGAAAATGGAAAAAAGAAATGGGGCTAAGTCACCCAGATATGAATATTTGTTTATATAAGTAATCGTGTAGCACATTTTAAATAGGCTTCAAATGGTTCCTCAGGCCAAGCAGGGAGTATTTAAGCCTTAATATACAAATTTCAAAGCCAGTTGCACTATATTGTTCAATAGTTTTATAATCTCTAGAAAAAAACCATGGCCAACATAAACCAAAATCTAATGTTCTTTCCTCTCTTTCTTCACCATTCTAACAAGCATTTTCCAAAATTGCAATTGATATATTTAGACAACAAAATGAGGGCTGAATGCTTGCAACTGCTTTTTTTTGTATGCCTGTGCAAGTGATCAGCAATTCTAGAATCTCGCTTGGAGACCCGCTTGTTTTAAGATTCCATGAAACGGAGGCATTGTTCCTCAAAAACATGTCACAGGGGTTCCTCATAAGCAATTTTTAAAAATGTCATTTTCTTATCCATACAAATGTAAGTCAAATAAAATTACTCCACAGCTGCTGGGTTTTTAGCTTTTCTAATTGTATTTATTCACGGATTTCCTTGGCATTTTAAAGTGGAACTAGAAACAAAAGGCAAACAAAAAAAAAATCCAACCCAACAAACACAATGCATACATTGATGAAACCTCCTGAGTGCTTTAACATAATCCAAGGCAATTTTCTCCAAGAAACAAAATGAATGAAATTTGCTTATGGACCCTTAAGCTTCGCAAACCCTTCAACTAGAACAAGAGAAATATGTGGCTGGAAGCCAATCGGCAGCCAAATGTGTTAGATGCGTTCCATTTATTATTAATGTGACAACATTCTATATAGCAGCAACAGGGCAGGCAAGTAAAGGGTTGCCATGGAGATAAGTTACTCAAGATGCAGCTAAAAATACTCCCTTCTTCCCTTACTGTAATAAATATTGCATTATGTGAAGGCTAACAATGATGATATCAAATGCCATCTCACAAAGGCTTCCAGCTGTGAGCATTCTGGCTATCTAATGGATTGCCCAATGGAAACATGACACTTCTTGCCCGTGGATGGCAAAAGAGCCTGTTTTTGCCCTTATTACATGGTTAAATGTTAGGTGGCAGCTGTTGACATTATTAGGACAAATATTGCTCCCTACTCAGGGTAGATTTCTTACACCATTGTGACCTTGGGGGATTACAGTCATGTTCTGGGAGGAGATGCAACTTAAGCTGGAAAACAAACACATGGAAATGTCCTTTGGACAAGATCACAGGAGAGTACTAGGCCTTGTCTCTGAGGGCTGTGGTTACACATTTCACCTTTTTCCTGCTCTCCAGGTGCCTTAAGATCACCAAAGACTCTAACAGTACCTATTAATCAGAGACAAAAAAAAAAAAAAAAACCGAAAAAAACCCCAGGCTTTTTTGGAAGGACTCTTCCCCATCTTCAGCTTTCTTGCAGTTTAGATATGTCCAAACAGCAGCAGAGGTTTTATAGAGTTGAAAAAGCTATGTTGTAACATACTTTGCACTCCACAGAAAGTCTTTAAAAGCACCAAGCTTCCATTTTTCAGTTCTACTTTTTCTTCCCCAGTAAAACTTTTGAATGACTCTGATAGGAAGTGAATCTCAATCAACTAATTTAACCGAGAGATTAAAATGTTTAATACCAGAGAAAAACATAATTCAGATCTTTGCTAATGTCATAACCGTTCTTACTTTTCTCTGCTTATGCTCTTTAAAAAATCAAATTCGCATTTATTTCTTAGTTTATCATCTAATTGAACAAAGGAATTATTTTCATAGAATCCCAGAATATACAGGTGGGAAAAGATCTCATCAATCATCCAAGCTGTGTCCTTGTTAAAGCCTGCTACAGAGTAGTAGGTCATGTCTGGCCTGTTTTCAGTCAGAAACACCTTCAGCACTGTAACAGTAGAGCTCCTTGCAAATACACATAATCATACATAAAACTCTCATATTTCCAACTCAGCTTAAATCTTTTTGTTTTGCTTAGGATGATAGTATACTTATTTTTCAGTAGAATAAGCTATATTTAAAAAAAAATGGGATAATAATTACACTTGAAAACCCCAAGAATTTTTCCTAGAGAAACAGAAGGCAGGGTAGAACTTTTAATTTTGCCGTTTCTCAAAGTGCAAGATTGTATCTGCTGTTAATAGGCAGCACAAAGCACACACGGGAAATGCAACCAGGGAATTTAAGAAAATGGAGTAACAGTACACAAAAGTTCTGCCAGTGTGTCCCAGGAGCACAGAGCTCTGTGATCAGCACCATTTCCCCTGCAGTGGCAGTGGCACGCTTTATCACTCTGCTGAGAGCAGGAACCTCCTCCTGACAACACACACAGCCACTTCCTTCAGGAACACTGTTTTTAACTATCATTTTTCTTCTTTTTCTGTGTGTACTCTGTTCTTACCCATGATGGCACAAAAATGAGCTCTCTAACCCTACCCCCCAAGCACACTTAGCTGCTGGCTGAGTAAACACAGGAGCAAGTCTGCCCTGAACAGCAGGTGAGCCTACAGTCACAGAAATGTCTGGGTACTTCCTCAAAAGAAAAAGCACTCTTCAAAATAGGCCTCCCTACCACGCGTAATTCCTGCTTCTCCCTTTACCTAAAGAGGTGACTTCATTTTAAATGCCCACCTGGGCTCAACCCCACAGAGCCTTTAGGCATGGGCTTTGGGGTTTATTTGTTGTCTCTAAAGGACTTAATACACTTTTGGCACAGTATTAATGATATCCTTACTACCATTTTATGGATAATAATTTGACTCAGATGTGCCCACGGCTCTGGAAGCTCTCTCTATTTGGCTCTTCATCACCTTCCACTGCACCAGGCTGCTTAAAGCCCCAGCCAATCTGGCCTCAAGTACCAACAAGGAAGGGGCATCCACAGATTCTGCAGATAACCTGTTCCAAAAGGGATTTATCCCCTTGAATAGACTGTTACAGTTTCATGATTCCTCCTGAAATAACATGGAGCTATTTCTCCCCATTTCAAGAGCAGGTTGATATTCTTTGGGAAGGGACTTTTTATTTGGCTTTTAATTTCCCCACTGCTGTTATGTACACTTACCCTGTGCTAGTCTTTTTTTTCTGTTGTTCCAAGCAAGATGTTACCCTGCTTTCTACAAGCCCCACAGCTCTCCTGTGACCCTCCAGCCTCCCTGTGAAGGCTCAGCGCCAGGCAGCTCCTGGTCTGTGTGCTCTGCCACACAGGTGGAATCACAGTGACCTTGGATGATACATGTGCTGGACAAGCCTCCAGAGGATTGCGTTATTTCTGAAGCGAGGCTTCCTGTCAGATGTTGAAATACATGGCACGGATGCCTGTTCCTAACAGATACTTCACTTGGAAAAAGCATTCTCTTGTTTTTCACATCCATTACATAGAGGAAAGTTAAGAAAAACAAACCTGTTTTTAAGCATAACCTGATCATGTTTGCTCCCAACAAATCTTCTCTCTTTTTTAAATTTTTTGGCAAAACAGTTTATGTATGCCAATTATAATAGCACAGGTAATAAAAACAACAAAAAACCGCAAACCAAATATCAGATATACGGGAACCCTAGAGAGTGGTGTTTTTAGGAGAGGACTGATTTGTCCAGGACTATGACTACACTGCATAAATACACTCGGTGTAAGAACACCTCGGTGGTTGAAGATGTCAAACTA
Source organism: Eulacestoma nigropectus (assembly GCA_013397775.1). Taxonomy (NCBI): domain Eukaryota; kingdom Metazoa; phylum Chordata; class Aves; order Passeriformes; genus Eulacestoma; species Eulacestoma nigropectus. The sequence goes on along the minus strand of VZTE01001006.1, from coordinate 606,164 downwards.
CAGCAGAAGAGGTTCTCAGAAGGACAACGTTTGTCGTCTGTATACTTTAGACATCCTTGTTAGCTGAGCAGAGGGACACTAGGACAACACTGACTACATTTTTAAAACATTGAGAGTGTATTGTCTCTTCAAAAGGGGAAAAAAAAATCAGTAATGAAAAGCGAAGTTGTTGGGGGGCTTTGGGTGGCTTATGTATTTTTGTTTTGTTGGGTTTTTTGTTGCTGGTTTTGGTATTTTTGTCTGTAGGTTGGGACTGTTGTTGTTTTATTATACCTTGGGAGAGGACGTGCATTTAAAAAAATAAAGATTAGCAAGGTTTAGAAGCCAAAATCTCAAGTCATAAAAATTCCAGGTGGATAAGATGACAATTTTCTATCAATGAGAGCAATTAATCATCGCAACACACTCTTAAGCAAAATGGTAGATAATATACCTTGAAGACTGGATGCCTTTCAGGCAGGAATGCTCTAGCTACCCACAAGTTCCGCCCTAAAGAAAAGTTACATAGATATAAAAAGATTTAACGAATCTCGTCATACAGGTACTGGTTTAAAATTAATTACCCCTTCCAAGTTTAAATGCAAGCAGTAAAATACCTTTTGTACAGTGGATACAAATTATGGTAACACAGCCATTTCCACCTGAAATATTTCTAACTCTAAAAAAAAAAAAAAAAAAACAANAAAAAAAAAAAAAAAAGCTCTGTCATACAGTGGCAATATTGCTCACCTAGATCAAAATTTTAAGAATGACTTCAGCTGTGACATGAAGTAAACCAATGATAGCACAGAGTCCATACTACAGATTAAGCACATTTAAGAAGTATTGGAACAGAGAGCTTGAAGGTCCTTTCAACAGTCCCCCGAGGAGTCCCCTGAGAGCAGTCTCCTTCAAGAGCAGGAGCACTGAGCTTAGAGGCTTCTGTTAGTTCCAGGTCATTGCTTTCCTGTTCTTGCTCTGAATAAGAAGTTCTGCATTAGCCCTCCATCATCACACCTCTACGATCCCTTTGCAGATATTTCCACTCAGAAAACATAATGGGCTCACATGGCTTAGAGCTAAAGTGTCCTAACTGGTTGCTACCTCACAAGGTCCTGCATTCAAAGGTCGCACATACTCAGGCCAAATATGCAGAAACAATTCATTAAAAAATAAGTTAAATTCAGTGTAGTTATAACTAGAGAGTGGTGCCATTTATGATGAAATTACATATAAGCAATGACAAATTCCACCTTTGATATCCATTGATATATTTTGGTCTTAGCTTAGTTTCTCTTTTCCATACTTGAATATTTTCTAAAAACATCCATTAAAACTGCGGTAATTAATCAACAAATGTCATTTTCCATTAAAGCATATTTAATCGTCACAAAAATTAGGAACAACTAACAACCAAAACCAGTATAATTACTTCTAATGCAAATCTGCTAATTTAAATTGTGGAATACTTCTTTAAGAGAAGTCTGTGTTAATTGGGGTCTGCTCATGAAAGCAAGCTGCTAATTGAGCTGGCATGTGCCAGATAGACTAGTCCTACTGAAAGAAAGACAATATTTGCAATGTAGCACTGATTTTAAAAGTTAACATTTTAATGAAAAAAGCTGCTATCAGGCTCATGCCAGTTCAATTAGTCACTCCTTCCCATGAGCAGACCCCAATTAACACACTTTTTCAAAAGAAATATCCCACTGTTCAATTAAAACATGGAAGCATAGATGATTACACAAGTCTATTTTGATAATTAGTCTTACTTGATCTGTCTCAAATGTGTTGTTTCTGAACTGCTGCGTCATCAAAACTTATGGATTATTTTCAAGCAAATGCTTTTTTATCTGCATTAAGCAGGCTCTGTCTGTACAAGAGAACGGAAACAGCCCAGCAATCCAGCAGTGGCAAGGTAACGCCTTGGTGCCTGTTGGTAATAGCGGAGCTCATAGTACACACATTATGATCAAATGGAGAAATCAGGTGAGCAAGATTGCTGTTGTGAGTGAGTTCTTGTACAATCCTATGACAAACACGAGTAAATAAAAGCAAGCATGGGTTGATCCAAAGCCTGAGGTCAATGAGAATCTGTCTCGATTTCAGTGAATGTTGGATTAGGTCCCCATGTTCCATGGGAGAAGAGGAATTATTGCAGTACACCAGGCAGTAGGAGCTGGCAACTTGGCAAATATTGATTTGGCATGGTAACTGCTATAATATTGATTTTAAACACAACTTGAATATAGATTTATTAACCATTCTGCAGCACTATGTCAATGTGCAATAATGACAGCCTTTGATGGCTCAGTAAAGTAACAACAGTGAGGATGAACTAAGGAAGAGTCATGATCACTGCAAACGTTCCCTCAGAAGTATCATGATACGCCTACCTGGGGAGCTTGTCACCTAACTGAGCTATTGAAAGGATTGGTAAGTTGTGTCTAATTAGGCAAGAGTGATGTTAATCAATAAATTTGGGAATTTCCCCTGTATTTGGGACGGCAGCATAAAATACAGTGGTTTTCTGTAGAAGGAATTGATCTCACCTACTAGTAAGTTAAAACAATGCTTCTTACCATTGATCTCTTGAAATCAATATTAGGCTTTTTGCTTGATACGATGAAACAGGCAATTCTGAATTCACAAGTACAGATGGAGTGAAGGCAGACATGCCATCACTAAAGCAAGCAATGTGCAATTACAGTGCCCCTGCAGTCCACTAGCAGTAATCCCAGCTTCAGCATGAGTCTTTCATTTCATGGTTGGACTAAACTTCTGTTATTACTTCTTGTTAAAAGTAGTTATCACTGTGATTCCCTGAGGAGACATTCTTACTGATCTAAAGTGTCTTTAGATAGTGCAACACAATCATCCAGTCTGAAGGAGAACATACAAATCTATTTGCCTTAGGATATTACATGCTTGCTAACTTGTCACTTCTGCACCTAATGGCATTACCTAAAATAGTATGCAGGTATTCCCGTCACCAAGAATTTATATTTAAGGCAAAACCTCAAAAAACCCCACAACCATGCTTTGGAAAATTATTTTGGGTATGGTCAAACCAGAACAGTTCATTAGGTACCCATCTCCAAAACACTGGGGGGATAGGGCAGAAAAACTCAATGGCACATGGTCTTTAACTTACATATTTACTCTCCTTGAGATAGTTGCTGTAAAAGTACCACCCACATTCCTAGTATTCAGAAATAATATCAAATGTGAAATGCAAAACAAGCTTGTTCACTAAAATATTTTCATTTTGAAGGAGAGGCTGCACTTCCTGTTGGAACTCCGTTAATTTCTGTGACCCCAGTGCACCAGGATAACCCCAAGGGCTTGACTTGAACTGAGTAATTTCAATAAGACTGATGGATTTGCTAAAGGGTCCCTGAAGCTTTGTTGCACAAGGACCTCCCCTATGCAAAGGGCTTGAATAAAGGCTGTAGGAAGGTAGTGCAGGGCAATGCAGGACAAAAGCTGCAGCTGGGAGACTGCAGCCAACACCTGATCTGGTAGGTCAGAACCAGCTTCAGATAGGGCAGTGCAAAGGACACCATTGGAGTCATTTAAATTAGTCTTTTCTTTTATTTTTCCTGTGGGTAGAGTCTGCCTTCTCCCTCTGGCATCAATTGTATCAATGTTTAAGTCACAAACATGTTTCTTCGCTTTCTGGGATTTTTGTTTGTTTGGAGTTTTTTAAAAAAGCTTGGAGCAGGAGAGACACAAGGTATGTCATCACTTTGATGTCAGTGGAGGTGCATGTCAGTGCAGAATTTGTCTCACTTTTTCTAATCTTTTCAAGTACACACAGCTACTCCGAAACCCCCCTGCAGAAACTTGGCAAGAAAAAAAAAAAACCTAGAGGTAGTGAGAAGGAATGAGAAAAACTTGCCTTTCAGGAGATGTTTTGCACTTGTGATTCCTCTCAGAATCATTCACTCTGCTCCTACACGGCAGACTCTGTTCCTACCCCTAATATTGCTACAGTTATATCTGCCCCCTCTTTTTTCAAGCCATTTAGGTTTTTTCTTGTTGATTATGGCACATTTACTATCACATAAGTTCTCATGCTATCTCAAAGTTTAAGTATTTGGCCTCCAGCAGCACAAAACATTTTGTATTTTATTCAGAATTCCCCCTGTTCTCAGCTTGGTCGCAAACCACCAGCAACCTCGCATTTAAATCCAGGAACTCAAACCCTTGCAATAAACTTGCATAATGACTTGAATGACTTAACACAGACATACAATTAATTTTTTTTTTTTTCTCAGAATGGAGATAAAGACCATGTAAAATCAAAGCAAAGTATTTCTGTTTCAATCAAGGATTCAAAATCCAAAAATAAATATCCTCACTTTTAAGTACTAGGGAATCTTTTCAGTGGACTTATATTTTCAACAACTTCTTTAAATCTGGGGGGAAAAAAACCACATAAAAATACCAATATTTCTTCCCTTTCAAACCTATTTATCTCCTGTGATAGTAGAAAAAGGATTTAATGGACTTCCACAGAAATTCAGGGCCTACTTGCACCAGTAGCTCTTGCTACACACTTTGATTCAAGTCCTCATTTAGCTTATCAAACCGAAAAATAGTGGTTTTTGCTTTTCAAGCACTTCAACATAAACTTCAGTTTCAGGGTGAGAAAGGATACATTAAACATTTTGCATCACATGTATGAGCTAAGGATGCAAAATAAAGGCAGCCTGGGACCATCCTAGTCAAAGAACAAAAACATTTGTCAATAACTTCAAGATACTATGAGAGGTTTTTTTTTAAAACAAAAAAAAGGAAAGAAAACAAAGAAAAAAGGAGATCCCTATGACCCAGCTGCAGAAGTAAAAGCAAAGTGCAGAATGCAGCAATAGCAGATCTAAGAAGACATTGTTTCTGAGAAAACTGGAGAAAGGGAGTCAGCAGGGAAAGGGAAACATGCTTTCCATTTTGATGTTGGCATCTCTCAGGCTCCTTGCCAGAGGCTACAGGCATCCCCAGGGCCCACCCAAACCCACTCAGGAGACTCTACTACAGAAAGCTTCAGTCAAGCAAGGCAAGTATCTCCCTGTCCCCATATTTTGTACGAAGTCTTACAGCAATCAGTACACAAGTGCCATTTCTTACAATTCTGTTCCCAAGATAACCGAGGTCTGTTCCTATTGAACTAGACTTGTAAGGCATTAACTTGAAGCTCAGGCAAGTTCCTCGGGTACAGAAGCAAACTCAGGGCAATGGGTAGTGCCAAATAAACAGGTTTTACAAGGCGCTACTGGCCCTGCATACAGTGACAGCTATTAGCACCTCAGATATACTTTAAGATACATGATGCACATATTTATTCAGTCAGGCTTTACAAAGAACTAGACTTGTTCAGGTACAGTCAGAAAATTCGCTGTTCAAACACAGAGGCAGAGAAATTGGGTGCATCTTAAGAAGACCAACCCTCTCAAACACTGTAGTGTACGTGCCCTTCTTGCATAATCAGCAATTCTACCTTCTCAACACCTCATGTTCCAGAAACCTTAAAACAGCCAGAACAACTCACTTCATCTTTGCATTTTCCAATCTTTCATCTCCTTAAGTCCCTGACTCAGTAGTGTCAGAGTCTCTTGATCTAATATACATTACAGGAAAAGACAAGTAATTCCATGAGCAGTGACTCACCCTCACAGCCTCTGCCTGGGGGATGTAGCTCCACAAAGGATGGCTCCAGCTTTGTGTGCAACTCCTTCTCCCTGAGCTGGCACCTCTCTGAAGGAAGGCAGAGCTGGGCAGCAGTGTGCAACTGGAAGGTGCCCCCAGCCCATCCAGCCTCATCACCAGAGCTTGGGAACAGCTGAGATGGCCCCACCCTTACCCACACACAGGTGCAGCTCGTTCCCTCTTCTCTTCCAAGGCCCACTCAGGTGCAGCAAATCCCTGTGCTTTGGCTGGACAGGTGAGGCCAATTCCCACTGCCCTGCCCACAGAAAGGGCCACAATACAGCCTTCTTTACTCCCTCCTTGCCATCAGTGCTTGTACTGAGCTACTCCATGGCTTCAGAAATACAAACTGAGAGCTGAGGGAGAGCTGATCTTCGCAGTTATTGCTGTCCTTTTCACACTAAGGACAAACAAGAACTTTCCGAGCTTTCACAGGAAATCAAGAGAGCTGCCAGACCACGAAGAAGGACAGTGGCCAACTTGGGACCTCTCAGGAGACAGAAAACCCACGGTGTCCCACCCCTGCCTTTGATGGCTTGCTAAAAAGCCACCTTGTTAGGACACGCAGGCAGGCATTGTGTGCTGAGACTTTCACCTCTGTCAAAAAGAGAGGGGCCTAAGCCCTGACCCCTTTCCCAAGGTGCTTTCAGGCTGTGCCTCCTGCACTGTCACAACAGATTGGGCTGTGACAGGTTGGTCAGGAAAACCAGAGATGTTTTACATTTTCTGCTTGACTTGCAGTCCTTTTACCAGACTGAGGCTTGGGACAGTTTTTCCACTGGTATTTTTATTATGCTTTAGGAGGAAAACAGGTCTGAGGTTGACACTCAGCATTACAATTTCAGTACTATGCGCATAAATTTAACTACTTAATTCCACTGAGCACTGGGTAAGTGGGGCAGCTAAACCCAGTATATTGCACAGAACATTTATCACTAACTACAGTATACAATTCCCTTTGCCATTTAGGATTACACATTTTACAGCATTTACAATCATGCTGAATTATGCTGGAGTTCCCATTTCAAATGATTTCATGAATGTATTGCTTGAATGCTGCCAAACTCATTTTTTTTGTTCATGCAGATTTTAAGGGGAAGTTAGGTCCTGTGAGGCTGCTTATGCACTGCTGGATCCCAAGTACTGTTGGGATGTCTGAATTTCACCAAGAAGTTGCTGGAATAAAAAGTAAAGAGGGATCTGACTGAAAGCTACAAATAGAAAACTGATGTAATTTTTAATCCAGTGCACCATAACGACTAGTGCGTGTTGATTTCTTACTGGCTTCCAATTGATAACAGTCTTTATCAGCTTTTTATGATTGGGGAAGGTCAGTAGAGTCCCTTAGCCTGGCTGGGACCCCACCCCTGTACCGGAGCAGAGCCACTCACCTTCATGCCCCAGTGAGGGGGCTCACGGGGCCTCGGTGGTGTGTGACACGATGTCATGAGATGGTGGCAGAAATCAGCTCTTGCTTTCAAGTGAACTCTCCTCTTATAGAGCAGCTCAGCCAGCCAAGGAGCCCCACTGTTATCTTTCATGAGGGAGAAATGTACTCATTGGCTTGCAGCCATCCTCCCCTTGAAAATCTCCCAGCATGTTTTCACAATTTAAACCTGGCTTTCTCTTGGCTGGAAAAAGAAAAGCAAGCTCAGAAACCTCCTAACTCTCACAAGACAAAGCTCCCCCTTGTGTAGGGGGCACACCTGGCCTGCAACTCAATTACTTCTACTTATTAGTTTGGTGGTGCAAATTTTTGGATATATAAAACACTTTCAACTGTAATCCTGGGTTGTGAGAAGTGCAGAAATATCATTCCAAGTCTCCTTAAATAGATGACAAAATGAATCCAGACTTCCCTACCTCTCCTATGGGCAAATCCTGCCTATGATCTTCCTAGTTTCCTTTATGTATCTTAAACCCTGAAGGTTTAAGAGTAATATTTCTGTAAGTCAGATACTATTAGATACTCTTAAAACTCTTCCTTCTCTTCTTGCAATAAAATAAAATAGAATCAATTAAAGGAAAAGTCTTCTCACTCTGACTTCAGCTGTACTATAAAACTGTTATCAAAACTATCGTGGATGTGACAGAAATAAAGGAGGCGATGAGGAGGTATTTATGATGTACGAAAAACGTCCAGGGAGTATGTCTAATGATGTGATCAGGATTTTTTAGGCCCTTAATACAGTGATAATTAATGCAAGTCTGCTTCCATGCTTATGCAAATAGGCCTGGGACATTACAAGAAATTTCCAGTCATGTTGCTTGCGAAGGCCAGGTGGGGATGCAAGGCTGTCTGAAGCCTGAAGAGATTTTCTTAATGGAGTCCAACAAGATTAGTTGCCTTTCCCCACTACATGACTCCGTAAAAAAAGCAAATAAATCACTAACAGTCTCCTAATAGACTTAGCTCTCTCCTGTCCTGAATGAATATTGCTTGGAATAAGATCTGCAATGGCTAATTCTGATATTGCCACAGTGACTTGGTTTTTTTCAAGGCTGCGTGAAAGATTTCCAAGTTTTTGAAAATGCTGCCCCTTGTCCCGTATGGAGGAGTGTGAAAGGCATGCTGCTGGTGGGCTGGAGCCCAATTACTGGAACAGTCTTCACCTGATCAGGTTCTCCAGCTGGATCTCTGAGTTAAAGGGGTAACTGGAGTTCTCTCCTTCCTGTGAGTAACCCAATACATCCCTCCTCCAAGCCCGCTGTGTTAATGGATTTATTATGGACTGTGTGAAATATATCTGCCTCACCCATGACTCAGCCATGTCTAGTGGAGCAGCCTGATTCTGACCAGACTGGCTGCATCGAGGCACTGAGCAGGGATTATTACCCCTTTTTCTGGGATTATCACATTTAATTTACTTTTACTTTTTTTTTTTAACATTTAAATTTTCATTTACATTTTATATTATCCTTTTGGATCTATTTTTTTTTTGGTAAACTATTTTTTTCTTCTTCTGTGCAAGCTCAATTTTAAGCATGTTACAAGATGCTGGTCCAGTCCTTCATTAGTGATCAGCGATCCCAGCAATTCAGTATGCTTTCTGGGATGGAAAAAGTCCAACTAATCCCATGAACTGGGAGAATAAACTTGATCAGCATTTAGGTGGTTGAAATGGCCGTGCTTCAGGAGTTAGGAGTGAGTGACAGAGATTGCAAAGGTCTAGGGTTGAAGATGTGACACAGGCGTGTCTTATGCCCAGGCAAGGGAACTGGGACACTTGCTGAAACAACAAAGAGGAAAAAAACCACAAACCAAAGGAAGCCATAGGAAAAATGATTCCAGATAAGAAGTCAGCTCAGGATGGCAAGCCCAGCTCACTGAGGCTGGATCTGATAAGTTCCTCTTTTCTAGTAGTTGTGTCTGACCTGATTCTCTCACACCTTTTCTGCAAATCTGGGTGCCACAGGGCATTTCTTCCATGCAGGTGATGGAATTGAGAAGCCACTTCCTCTTCCCATGTTGAATTCCCAGAAGACTCCAGAGCCTGTGTGCTGTGTCCGAGCCCAGCTCTCACTGAGGGTGTGCAGCCCCACAGCTAAGGATCTCTTCCTTTCCTGCAGCGCAGGCTGCCTGCTGTGAGCCACATTACTTTGTGATACATCAGGAATTAACTGAAAGCAAGGACGACTCTTTCATGAGAGCAATTTCCTTTCAAAGGTTTCATTTTGCCTTGAGGGTTACGCCATTAGATATACCCTGTTTGCTCCCACTTAGTAACCCATCATACCCTCGCTCTGCATTTGTAGCAAACACCTAGAATTTTGGAAGTTTTATTAACTAGAATTTTGACAGACCCTTCCTTGATATTTTGTAGGCAAGCAACACATTTTTGAACTGGTGGGTATCCCTTTGCATATTACACTAGAGTGATAAAATGCTAAAGTAATAGAAATCAAAGCTTTTGATTATGATATAGATTGGTCTTTTCTTTGCAGGAGCTATGGACTTTTGCTAATGCAAGTATGAAAGACCAAAATTTGCCCTAGTTTTCCTCAAAGGATTTTGGGGACAGTGTGATGTAGGACCTACCAAGTTACTGTTTTGTGTGCTCATCCAAAGAAACTACTAAATAAAAATGATTGCTATTTTGGATAGAAATAATACTGCAATTGACAATCAATGACTGGCTTCAGAAGTTTTATGCCACGCTCAGCTGAATCAGTGCAGATGTTTGTGATTTTATTTTTTTTTTTTTTTTTTTTAACAGAAAAAACCTCTTTGCAAGGCAAAGACGTAATACAACTGTAACAGAAGTTAAAGCTGGAAAAGTACCACGGATTTGCCACTGATTTTTGTTTTGATAAAGAACATTTTTTGTTGAGAATTCAGAACTCCTTACTTCTAAAGTGGCTTGAGACATACTTTACGCTTCAGGGGAAACTATTTTAATCAATCCTAAAGCTAGAAGGAACTCACTCTAAATTCCCCTGTTAAAATAATGTCAAAGTATTATTAGCTAAAGCCTTTTTACAACTGGATTAAGATCACTCTGTTCTCAACCCATGTTCACAAGTTTGACTTACTTTGTTTACAAATGGTTATCTAACAATGCTAAAAAAAAAAACAAACCAAAGGCTCCTCTTTTCCCCATACAATACTTTGCTTCTCAAAAAGTGCTGTTCTCTTTTTTATATGGAAAGTAAAGATTTTGTTCATAGACTGTTAACAATAAATAATGATGTTGCACAAATCTCAGAATACAAAATACATTTATATACTATACAAATGTTTGGAAAACGCAAGCATACTCCACGGGGAATAAGTGACAATTGGAATTGGAATTCAGCTGGTAACAAAATATTGCAGACATTAGAAATATCTGTTCTCACTGAAACAGAGCACTTGCACAAGTCCACTTCAGTCCAGTCAGTAGGAAATTTAGATTGATAGCATAAACTGATAGGTAAATAGACTGACCAATCAATCTGTACCCTTAACCTATCCAACAAATTTAACACAACAAAATGGGGTTCTTACAATTTAGAGGGCTGAATTAAGACAGCTCCAGAGACCTGCTCCAGTAGATTTAATTTTAGGAGAGTTAATAAAATTTTGAAAGAATTTCTAAAACACAGCAAGGGACCACTTCTGTGAAACACCCAGCTGCCTCTGCCTCCTCAGCGCTCAGCAATGTTATAAACCAAATATAATCACCAGATTTGGTACGTAAACCCTGAGACTGCAGATCAGGAGAAAGCAGACGCCTGCTGAGGACCCATCCCTTCCTAATGACATGCTGAAATATTTCTGTTTGGATTGCCTCTTGCAATGTTCAATACCAGCTGTACTGGACATTGCAAGGAATTGAAGATGCAATTGATCGAAATGGGTTTGAGGAAGTGACTGCATTAAGCATTACCTGCTGCTGCTCCGTCTTCCCAGGATGGTTCTTCCCATACCTGCAGTTAGCTTCCAGAAATGCAATTATCAATTCATTAACTTCCTTAACTGTACCATCTAGAGCAGATATGCAATAGTGCACAGCTAAAACCCCTGCCAAACTGGCGAAACAACATCTCAGTCATGGTCACTAACATTTTTATTGTCACCTAATATTATGTGAATTATAGCACACTGAAAAGAAAAACAATATAGCAGCTCTGAAATTCCAGAGGATGCGTTTGGGTATGGAAATACTAAGCGTAGATTTTGGGGACAAACTCCAGGTTTTTGTCATGAATTCTTCTTAAAGGGAAGCAGAAATTCTTAGAAATTTCTTTAATTAGACCAGATTTTCATTTAGTAAACAATCAAATAATCAGCAGCTTTTTCTTAAGCCATGTGTACGTAGAAGTGCCTGTAATACCTTCACGTTTATTAAAGTCACAAATGAATTTGTAAAAATCTGACATTGTAATCATTACAGTAGGACTATTAATTACCTTTGTTATCATCAGCACTGAACTTCAGGCCCTACATGGTGCATTTGAATGACTGAGCTTTCAGTCATTTCTTGCTGAGAGTCTAGATGGAAAAAAAAGTGATTTCCCTACTAAAGGGAATGTCAGTTTTAGGATACCAAGTTCCACCTCATCTCCCATATGGATGGAAACATGGATATTTAAGGGAAGAAAAACCAAACAGAAACTGATCTATATAAAATGCCACAGCACTACAATAGCCATTACTTTTATTTTGCAGAAAAAAATTCTTGAAACACACATGTTCAAATTCAAGTGTTTTACAGTTCTGACTCTAGAACAACAAAATTTATATCAACTTTCCATAATGATGGTGTTAGGGTTGTACTAAGGAGAAAAGAAATCTTAATATGCTTGGTTTGTAGTATTCTCAGGAAGCAATTAATGCTAATAGTTCAGCAGGCTGTAAGTTGGAACATTAAAAATTCCATCCTGGGCTCCAGATTGCAGAGACAAATTTTGAATTGATTTATTTTTTAAAGCGATATTTTTTAAAACTGAGATATCCAAAGCAGTCGGTTTAAACGCAGTCAAAATGAACAGTATAATCAGGACAAACTTATGCCCTTCACTTGGAAATATCTGCTGATAAACAAGAGAGGCTTCCTGGGAAAGAGCAGAAGGATTTTGGTCTGTTTTTGAGCTATATCTTTTATCTTTACTTGGAACATGAGTTGTAATGACCACAGTAGCCCATCATATATTTGTAAATATTGTGTGTATAACTCCATTAAAATACACTTTCCTTCTAAACTCGGATGCATTATTCAGTTTATCAGGGCCTTACACCCTCTATCCAGTGATGGCATGGTGAGCTAAGCAGTCTCTGTCACTGCGATTATGTGGCTTTTATACCCAAAACCAAGATGCCCAAAAATACTTTTGGAGCAGGAGTGCATCGACAAGTACCAGCCACAGTGCTAAAACTCTGTGATCACAAAATACAGTTGTCAGCAGCAGTTGCTAAGTGACAGAGATTCCTTTGTGATATAAATAATGCCCTAAAAATTTATGGTGCCTCTTTACTGCTTTTTTCTTATCTTAAAAGAGATGATCTTACTCACAGTGACACGCCAAGGGCTAAGGACTTGTATCTGAATTGTAGACTGCAGTGCCATGTAATGATGCTGCTGAGTTAGGCTTCAACTAGCTGGGGATATGATAATGGAGCTGGCATTTGGGGGAGCTCCTGGATTCTCTACTGTGCAGGGAAGCATTAGTCAAACAAGGGAGAGGTCTGGAAGGCTTTCTTGTACCCCTTCAACAAATAGTTGGAAGCAAGTCTGCCACATGAAAATCTCTGATGAAAATGATATCCTTTAATGAGGATAAAATTATTAGCAAAGGTTAAAATAAGAATGCACTTTGGAAGATTAACATTAGAGAGGGAAATCGAAAATGTTTTAGAAAGTCTCAGTTCTGCTTATAGGCTTCAGGCAAGGACATTTGCTGCCCTACAGCCTCAGAGGTCATGTGCTTGTATTTTTTTCTGCAAAATTATCAGTCATTTTACATTCCCTTGTGCCAATCTGTTATTTTCTACAATTGTCTCCAGCCCATCAACGAACCTTATTGCTAGAGCTGCATGAGAAGATCAAATTATATTCAAAAGGTGAGGAATAGCAACAGTCTTTGGCTAGATGCAATGATTTTTAAGCCAAAGGTGAGATCATGCCTGCATGAGTTCTCATCGGGGAGATTAGTTTTTCAACACTAAAAAGGGATTTCAGAAATTTCTGAGTGCCACAAAACCTGCATTTGAGACTTATTTTACATCTTCATTACATCACTTGGACATTAAAGGAAGCCTAGGCAAAATTCTGAGAAGCGGATTGTACTTCCAGTTAATAACAATAGGAACCAGTCCAAGGACAAACATCTAAATCATGTTGCAGCAAATTACACAGGGAGATTCTTTGGTGTCTGAGGTGTGCACACATACACACACACACTCTGAGAGCTATGGCACGTTCCCCTCTTCCCTTCCCTCATTTCTGCCCCTCCCTGGGTGCTCACACACACTCTGAGAGCTATGGCACGTTCCCCTCTTCCCTTCCCTCATTTCTGCCCCTCCACGGATGCTCACACACACTCTGAGAGCTATGGCACGTTCCCCTCTTCCCTTCCCTCATTTCTGCCCCTCCACGGATGCTCACACACAGTCACTGCCATGCCCCTGCTGGTCCCACCCCACGTGCCCTCACGGCTGCTGTGGCTCTTTCTCCCCCTGTGTTCTGGAGCTTTGGAGCTACAGGAGGAGATTCAGCCCTGAGGAGACTCTTCCTCACAGGTGTGTGGCTGGGACCACGAGTCCCTAAGGACTGATCAGTGAGTGGGGAGGGGAACTCACAACGCTGACTCTTCACAGATGTACAGATTGAGAGCAATTCTGATCTACATCTCCCTGAGCCCTTATGCACCTCATAAAGCTGTACTGCGAACACCCATATAGCTCCCAAACCTACACAAAGCCTTATATTTTGTACACCTTAATTTCAATAGTTTTCCCGCTATTTTAGAGAGCATAGTCCACTTGAGCAACTTGGAGCTAAGGCTATGTAAACCCCTCTCCACCCTGAATACTGCTTTCCCTCTCAATGGCAGATTTGTGAAGGCCAGCCCACAGTGAGATCTCTGTATTTGTATCAGATGTCTCCATCGCATATCAAATCCTTGCATACCATATCATTTTACAGCATACGAAAAACATGGATTTAAAAACTCATGAACCCATCATGATGACTTCATGTTGATGATCTTTAATAAGTCACTTTCTGACATTGTCCCTTTTTGGAATGACACTGATATTTTTTGTGAGGTTACTTGAGATCTGTGATTTAATGTTGTGCACATGAGACTGACTCATCAATCTTAGAAGCAGTACGAGAGCGGCTGTAGGCAAGGCAAGAGGGTTGTCTTTGCCCAAGAATAAGGCAAACAGAAAAAAAAAGCATTTTATGGATGCAGCTCCTGAAGCTTTCTAGAAGACTGAACACCACAAGTCTCCTGAAGAATATTTCCACTTCTTTCTTAGTGAATTGCTTTTTCAATTGTGCAAACAAAGCTTCAGCCTTATTTTCACATATGTTTGCACCAGAAGCATTTCAAAGAACCAAAAAAAGGTTTCCCTGTGGATACTGGTGAGGCTGCCATGGGCAAGCCAGGCTGTGGAGCACTGACCTTGGATTTCCGCCTGTGCCTAGTGACAGGATGACCTGCAAGGGTCCTCCCACATCTGGAGGAAAGATTAAATTTGCTGGCATATGCCAGTCTTATCTTGGAGGTGGGGGAGAACACAAAAAAACCCCTTTTCTCAGAGAAAAACAATTCAAGATAATACATCATGATACTTTTTTTTTTTTTAATTTTTTGGAGAAAAATATTAAGAGTTGTCAATTTTCTCAGACCATTTCATTTGGATTTATTATGATTATTCACACTGAGAATTAATAACACATATATACTCTTAAGTAGGCGATAACCTTCAAGTTAGGGAAATAAAAACATGCCTGCAGAGAAGAGCTGAATAGTCATGCTATGGAATTTTACATTCCAGGTTTTGCTCTGTCAGGAAATCTCTAAATATACCTTTTACAACTACATGTTTCCTTTTTTCGAATTGTCAAAACCCAAAAGAGCTGAAAAATTTCCTTATCCACTTCAATGGAAATATTATGAAAATCAAGTTGCTTCTGTCCTGGCATTCTTTCTAATAACAATGTAAGCTGATTCATCTTTAAGGCTAAAGTATTATTCCTGAGAAGTTTCATCTAGTATGTTCAGGAAGAAAAAAGTAAAAACTGAGACCTAAGATTCAATATATTTTGCATAAAAAGCAAGATGTAATAGTGATGAAACCATGTTGGCTGAAAGATATGAAAAGAAATGAGAATATTTTTTACTATAAAATGTTAATTTCAGCAGTGATGAAGCATTTTGAGAAACTGATATCCATAATCAACCACAAAATATAAGCATTGAAACTCCAGCTGACCTGATTCAGGGAACTCAACACACAGCACAGGGAATTATCCAGACTGCTGCCCATTTTTCTCTTTTGCACAGATATACGAGGTGGTTTAGCTGAGTAATAGGCAAGGAAAGATGTCATCTTCTAAAAATGGAAATTTCAAAATAATTATTTTCACTTAATAATGCAGGCAGGCAGGGCACTACAGAGAGCAGAAAGCTGTGGGTACTTACAAAAGCTCTTGGTCTGCTGATCACTACTGTTTTGAGAGGACAAAATGCCCCCGTACAGTAACACCCAGCGATGACCTCCAGTGCTTTTGAAAATGTAAGGTTGATGGCAATTATAGTAATGTCCCGAATTGTCTTTATTTTGTAGTTGCATGACATAGTCAAGACAAAGCTTGTAGGTATAGATAATATCCCTTACAGTATTAGTTTGTACAACTGTAAAAAAACCAGGTGATTTTTCAGCCGATACAGAAGAAACAGTATTATAGAAAAGTAAATTAGGAGCAATAATTGATTGACCAAAAATATTTTTTCAGACATAGCCTTAAAAATAAACAGTAGGAATTAAAGTTTTTCAAGTAATTCTTCAGAAACGGAAGGAATTTCTCATCATTATTTGTGACTGATATGCCCCAGAGAATTCCATATGTCATCTTTTACCAACCACCAAGAATGTGAACATTATTGATATAAGCCTCTGTTCTTCCCAGCCACATCTGTTGCGGTTTGCATATGAAGTAATATTTTTTTAAGATTAGACTTTCATGATCATATTCAGCATTATTCCATCAGAAATGAAAATAAAGGGATAAAATGTATTTTAAATAATGTATTATATTTCACTAGATTAAAAACTACTTTTTACTTCAAGCAATATGTGTTCTGTTCATAATGAATATCAAAAGTTTATTTCATCTCTGTCAGTTAGTTGGATATTCAGAATGTGCAAGGAGCAGGAAATGGACAGGGTTTTTATTTGTTTTTTCATTAAGACAGAAAATTACCAGATTCATTGCCCAAAAGAAATACTACAACAAGCTAATGAATACAACCTTATGTTTCTGCTAAATACTAAAGCCTGTATTTATTCTTTTAGTAATTTAATAGATTAAATGGAAAGAATATTTTAGTGTGTTATTAAGAAGAAAACTTCAGTGAAAAATAGCATTTCCACTGAAATCAAGAAGAGATTTTCCAGCGTAATGAATGTGGCAAAGTAACCTACTGAGCTACAGGGAGGTGCTGACAGATTTCTCAGAGTCACTTTTCTTTCTGGACCACAAGTCCAATGAAACTATTTTCTTGTTCAATACCTGCCTGCATATACTCAGTTTATGCTTTTTCCCCAGTCAGATTTCGTTTCCAAGAGTTCAATATGTTTTCAAGGTATGTAGTCAAAAGGCAAAGATCTGTGTTGTGAAATTAAGGAACTTGAAAATGGCTGTGGGCCTGGCCTTTTGATTACATCATGTATGTATTAAGAGCTTTCACTGTAATTCAGAGTAAATAACAGTGTCAGAAAGAAGGAGATGGAATCAGCCACAATGGACATAAACTCTAGAAATAGCTTCAGCTTATTCATTACTCTTTCATATCACATCCCAATCCAGGTATACTTCCATTTAGCTTTGGTCAGAGCAGCATTTTTTCACATTCTTGATGGAATCTGGTTTATTACAGCACTTGACCTCTCTTCCTTCTCAGGAGATGCTTAATTCTTGATATAAGGATGGAAATGCTTACCCACTTGGGGCACACAAAACTGACTTCTATTACAAAATGTGATTTATAAAATGAGAACCCTGGTTAAATGGGAGTTTTTAGGGGCAGGCAGGTAGGCAGGTGAAGTTTGGTTATGGCAAAGCTATTAAAGCAGTGTTAGCAACAGCATGCCCCACGAAAAAACCCAACAGATTGAAAGATCATACGCTGATTGTGATCTTTCATGAATGTATTCAGATGCATGCTTCTGCCGCAAATTCACTTTAAAATACATTTAAGCAGCATGTTTTATATGCAATTCTGAATGCTTGTCTAAATTAGGGCATTTTTTTTCCCAGTTTCCTAAGATGGTATTTAATTATGTGAAATGTTTCCCATTTATTTACTAAAAGCTCATAGCTGCAGTGGGGTGGTGGGATTTGCTACTGCTCCCAATCCAGCATTTCATTCAACTCACTGAGAGCCAGATTCTTCCTGCCACTCACACAGGAGTGGGATGGAGGCTGCAGATGTGAGCAGAGAGAGGAGGGTTGCCCACTCAGACTCGCGTTGTAGAAAGAAGGAAACATAAACACAGGGAGAAAACATATAATTCTGCTCCTCAAACTCTCAGATGAATGAAATGAGTGGTAGCTGAGCAGAGGCCAGATCACCATGGCTGAGCAGCAGCAGGCAAATCAAAACTTTTGAGAAGGAGGCTGGGCAAGGTGACCACTACAGATCTCTTCCATCTTGAATAATCCTTCTGTCCAACGCTCCTCTGTCTTTTCCTGAGAGGCCTCAGTTACAAACTGCTTTTTTTTTTCACAAAAACACACCAAGGGCTGCAATGCGCAACAATGTGGGAATAGCACCTGCTCCTCTACAGCAGAGGTGGCTGTAGACATAATTTGCACCGTGCGTTTATCTCACTCTTTCAGTTAAGGGGATGTCCAAAGGATGCCAAGTGGGAAAGCAACCTCCCACACCTACTACTGGCATCCTGTGATTGTTTGTGTCCTGTCACTGCTTTAGCTTTGTAGCCACTGTAGACACTCTATTTAAATATTCCTTTCCTTTTTAAGAAAATAATACTTGGATCTGGGGGAAAAAAAAAAAAAAGAAAATCATGCTCGTTTAATTTGTGCTTCCTTGCATTTGGTGTGACACAATTACACTGAAAGATCAATTTCACCTTTATTTTTAGTGATTTTCTGACTGGTTCCTGCACAGCTTACATGCACAGAGCAGCTCAAGAGAATGTTTACACCACTGTGGAACCTATAGCAAGCTGGGATTGCACATACAAACTACTGACACTTCAATAAAAGTATTAGTTTGCAAAACATACAGGATAAAGAGAAAAAGAGCTGCCCTTAACAACAATTTGTCCCAGCACAAATATGCACGATTCAAATTAATTAAAAATGAACAATCAGGTCATTTTGATGTCGATGATCCATTATATGACCTGACACATCTTACGTGTCCTGTAGCCAAAGCTTGAGGGCTTCAGTTTGCTGCTATTATTTACCAGCAGCAAGTATTCGTATCTGTGCACTAGGTCACTGAAAGCATGGTGTGCCTCAGGGCTGGGTGTGTAAAGCACTCAGGCAGGGCAGGGGTTGGCACCACGTCCCACGATTAAGAGGCAGGGAAGAGGTGTCATTTACCATGTATGCACATTTAAGGCTCGCTTCCTGTCAGCCTTAAGCTTCGGATGATTTTATTAAGCTTTCCTCTTTGTAAAAAATATTTTTACTTGTGGGGTTAAAGGAGCACTATCTCCTTCACGTTACATTCTTACAGCTTAAAGTTGTCCCTCATGTCTCTTTAGATGTGTTCAGCCTCTCACAAATGAGATGCTCGTACACTGGTCCACATCCTGATCTATCCAACATCCAAGTACAACCCAACCCAACCCAACCCAACCCAACCCAACCCAGCATGGGCTCAGCACCGCTGTCACAGCTGCATTGGACTCACCTGTGGGTTCTGCTACACGAAACCCACACACCTGAGAGAGCTGCTCCTACCAAGGGATTCAAAGATGCTCTGGAGCCTATAGACACAACTAGTGCATTGAAATTTGGATTTGCAAATTTCTGCAAGGGGAAAACATTGCCTTTAATTGTTCCCAGTGTGTCTGGCTAAAGAATGATTATCTCTTTTTCTTCCTGTTGGGCATTTGTTTTAGCTGAAGATGGTGAAAGCCATTATTACAGCAGTTAATTGTTCAACAAAGACAGGCACAGGCCCTGCACCGGGCTGAGCAGCATGCAATGTTTAGCACTCCCTGCACTGCATCAGGAGCACAGTAGAAAAACACTAGGAAAAATATTTCATCAGTAGTGAAAAAAAAAGAGATGACAAAGTTGATGAAGCCAGAAAATGCAGGGTTTGAAAGAAAAGACATATGACAATATGAAGGTACCTTCGTATCCAATGGCCTATCTTGTAGCTAAGCTCAAAATTGCATGAGGAAAGAAAGGCAATGATCTCGAGGGTTATTTTTTTCAATACAGTACGAAAGAAAGCCACAAGTAATACCTAGAACACTTAAAATTATCCTCAGCTTTGGAAACCAGAGTCTGAATCCATAGGATGAACTATCTGAAATTCTAAAAAATCAAATATATAGGACAAACATAATTACTTCTCTTACAAATGAAAAAAATAGATGTCATTGGAAATGTCCTCATTATGCTCAAACAAAAGTTTCCCCAAAATCTCTCATTCTAAATAAACTGAGTGTTATTACCATTATTATTGAGGAATTACTAAATATAAAAATAAAATCAAATCATATGCTTAAATCTGTAAGATGTGTATATTGCACACTCCTGGTATCTTTATTTTTCATAAACTTTATGTATGCTGTTTGTTATTTCATTTCTTCAGGTTAATTAACTGACTAAATCTCTCCATGCTTTGGTCAGGCTATATAAAATAGTAAAGAACAGGAGCTTCACAAAGAGAGCTGGATGAATCACCAATTCAGCCTTGCTTACTGCAATATAGATTAATATTGACCATACACATAAAAAGGGGCTATTTCAGAGAGAGAAAAACTTCAGTGATAGAAGCCTGCTATGAATATATGTATATTGTTTTCTTTTAACTGTTTTTTTGAGTATTCTGTATGAACTAATGTATATGGTTAAAATACAGTGATCGTTTATCATTTAGTTTCTCAATAACTGCAACAAAAAGGAAGAAAATCCTGTAATCACATTGCACCTAAACCAAGTTTCTCTGCGTTTTTAGGGTGGTGTACAGCAGGGAACCTGGCTCACAAGGAAGGACTGAAAACATAACACATTACACAATTTGCATAAATTCAGTGGAGAGACTGAATTTCCCGAAGTTTTAGAAGAGCATCTCACAAGCAAGAACTGTTAATAAAGAAGCACAAAACCTTTTACACTTGTTGGCTGCCCCACCTCCTTCATCTAAATAATGTCACAGATTTCAGACCCCAGGGTTGTGGGTTGTTCAAATTGTTTCCTTGTTCCAGTGTAGACATCAAGAAGAGAAAATCACAATGTACCATTCCAGCTAACACTTCAATTTGGGTTAAAGTCAGAAACTTCAAAACGCATTTGTATGTCTTTGCACCATAAAACACCATTATAAGGGCTCCCAGGTCATCCACATGCTTTTAAAAATCCCCCGGGTGAAATCTTAGTAACTCTGTTATTGACTGAAATGTGAACAGGATTCTACACCTTGTTTTATGGTGTCAGTTTTATCTTTTCTGTTTTCATCCATAGCTTGACTGAAAAATGTCAATATCCCCCAAATTTTGACAGCTTCTTACTGACACTTCTATTGAACACAAAGCTTTTGAGTCTGAGTACCTAAACTGCCAAATGAAGGGCAAAAACCCCCAAAAAACCAGAAAAACCCATACCAGAAAAAAAAGCACTTTTATTCAATTGGAGAAAATAGTTGGTTTTGTTCACTATCTGAAGACCACCACAGGTCAGAGGATTCTTCTTTCTTCTGCTTTATCTCATTTTCCAACAATATGGTTTCAGATAAAAGATATAGATTGTCTTGCCAGATGTGAAGAGGAAGAAAATATCTCTTTGGAAACAATAAGCTCATTGCATTATTTCAATAGGAGCAAGAAAAGCGTATTTTACCTACAACAGAGAGCTGGAACTGATACATTCCAATATATGAAAGATTTCAGGGCACATTAAGTTCTCAGACACAAAAGACTGATGATATAACATTGGAGATAAAACTGAATCAGGACAAATCCAGCATTTCATCTAAGTTCACTCACACCTGTTTGTACTTGTGGGCCTCTTTTGGTCTCTCATAAATCTCTCAGAGACAGGCATTGAGTGTGATGCTTTCAGAACACATCCATCTGGAACATTAAACTGACATAGCATGGTCATGAGGAAAAATAAATAAATGACTGGTCAAAAGGAATGATTTAACTTGAACAACGGACAACCTCCCTTCCTAGGTGAACTCTTGGAGTTACAGATCAGAGTCTTAGGGGAAGACCTCTATTTCTCTTCAGCGTTAGGACAGGAGTGGGTTTTCTTTGTTAAAATATTTCTTCTCATTACATTTAAGAAATAGAGGAGAATAAAAAAAAAGGAAATAAGGTTGTTGACCTTGGACTTTCCAATTATTTTTTAAGAGCTCAAGAAATCTCAGAGACTTGAGGGTAACGCCTTCATCTATTCTTCCTTCAGCAGAGACAGATAAAAGCATGCACACATTTATGAATATTTGGAGAATTGGATTTGTAACTTAATTGTGGTTCTCCAAAAGGCAGATCTGTTGAATCCTTGCCTGTTCAAAACAGCTCAGAAGGGCATATAATTTTCAATACTGTAATTGCAAGGATAAAGTGGTGTTCCTGTGAAATAAATCAGGGGAGACAGTTGGGTCCATAAACAACTCAGCAATGAGAGTCCCTCTTCCAGAGGATGTGGTGTGGAAGAACCCTTTCCTGGAAGGAGCAGGGTTTATCAGCATTTACAGAGGAGTTTGCAAGCTTCCATACCTCAGACTGAGATGAAATTAACAGTTCCACCCATGATTATGACAGTTTGTTTTACAAGACTAGTAAAATGTGGTCTGGTACTCAAACAGATCAAATGTCAGCCATTTGTTCTATTTGCCAATAGCCAAGAAAGAAAATTCATCTTTCTCAAAGTGAAGTTATAAAACATACTAGACATAAAACTGATTCAGAACCATCGTCTCAGAACCTGGATCAGCTTAATGCCACTGTACTTGTATTTTTAGCCAGGAAAATCAGATTTTTGTTTTTTTAATCCTTCCTAGGAATTTTTGGGCTAATAATAGGCCTCCTCCCACTTTTATACTGATAATTTATGGAGAGCCAGAAATTAAACAATGTTTCTTCCAGGGACTGTAATAAAAGATGAAGTATTTAGATGCCATGTTTTCTCATGCACAGTACCCTCCATCTCTCATATCCTCAAGTTTCTTTAAAACCCTACTTCGTGAAATAGCTCCTGAGACAACACCCACCCTTACATAGCTCACATGCTCAGACAACCTTCTCAGAATTGGGAGCAGAGCATGTGTGAGGCAGAGTTGATTTTGGAAGAGAGGAGAAATTCATTGTTGGAATCAGATAAAAGGTATTGAGAGAATGAAGCGTTAGGAAAAGAATTACCAAAGGTGTTCCTGATGTGGAGGCTCTTTTTTAAAAGTCTCTTTTTCTTACTTGCACATATGCATGACCCACATAGCTGTTATCTCTGAATATCTCTTTCAAATTCACGAAAACTGAAAAAAACCCCCTTGCTTTATGTTCACATTCCTGTTTATAGAAAGAGGTAAGTATTCAGCTGGTTCATGCATTTAGAGCCCCAAAGCAGAAATGTTTAAAATTTTGTTGCTCTCTAGCACGGAGGGTTTTAATTTAAACGCGTGGATTTTTTGTTTTGTGTTTTTTTTTGTTTTAATTCGAGGAAATATATAACAGAGTCTGCTGGCCTGGCAGCTGTTCTATGATTTGCTGTGTGTCTGATGGCCGCAAGCGTGTTTGAGCTCAAAAAAGTCACTGTCACTACAAGCCCTAATTCTTGCGGAGGATCTGAAAACACAGTACAAAGTTGCAACATTTAAGGGTAATTTCAAACCCTGACTGTAAAGCCAAATCCCATTTCCAGGAGCAGTTTGAACTGAAATCCCAATACGCAGCGACCGATACAGGTGCTGACAATAACCATAGCTGCAGCAAGCTGCTCATTAAAGATCCTGACTCAAGTAAACAAACCCCACTGGGCCTCATGAAAATCACTGTCTTCTGCCTCCATTTGCTCATTAGGCTCATCCTCAGCTTGCTCAGGCTCGTTGTCACTTTGCAGAACAGCTCCTCTCTCCACGATACTGCAAAGGCTGTCGATCCTCCTGTTCCAAGCACTGCTGCTTGTCTTGAAAGAAGATTTGGGGACTTGGAAGCTCACACTGGGAAGGGTGTGCCTGTGTAAATTTTTCACATTTCCCCAGCTGGCCCCCAGTGCTATTGCAGAACAGGCACTTTGGAGTGCAAGGACAGGGATTTCCATTTACCTCTCCTCTGCTGATTCTTTTGGCAAGGTTCAGTGCAGCAGCAAAATGATAAAAATTCTGCTTCAAAGATAATGAACCAGTACATGAAGCAAAATGTGAAGTGAGGCACTTTCTCCGTTTATTACTCAGGATATGAAATAACCAAGAGCAATAACAAGTTCCCTTGATTTGCATGGCAGGAATGCTTCAAAATTTGGACCAAAATTTCCTGTCTGTGCGAGGAAATGTATTTGTGAGCATGTTGAAATTTGATCTGAGACCAATGCACTGAGCTTGATCCAGAGCACTCTGAAATCAGTAGAAATGGAAACAATCCTATGTCACTCGCTGACGAGTTTTGGACCAAGTTTTTATGATCCCTATTCTCTCTCCTCTGCTATTCCTCCCCCTGCAAAGTCAAAATTACCCCTGTTCCAGGACATGCTTCAAACCACATTAAAACTGCAGATTTAATCTGACTGAACAATTCTGAGAGCATAAAAGCATCTACCTTTGCCTGAGACACTCTTCTAATGTAGGTACCACACTTAGTACCTTGCAAAGCACTTCGTGGAGCCACAATAGCAGATGATAATCCAGAGGTCCTGCACATCATCGAGATAAAACTGGTGAATAATGCATGAGTATTTTGTATATTCATTTATATGCTTGATGGAGATCTCAATTTAGCTGTCAGATATGATAATTTAAGCTACAGTTCTAGCTAAAACACGATGTCCATTCTTTTTTTCATTATTAAGCTGGAAATATAAACACCTATAGGAGTAAATACTGTTGTAGAGAAAACCTACAGATACACAGAAGCAACACTCTAGAAATTAAACTTCCCATACAGCTTGTATGACAAATATTTGCAACCAATACTCAATCTGAAGTTCCAAGTAAGTCACCTGAAGTGACTTCATATACTCTGTATTTATTGTACTTTAAAAGTACAATTCATATTGTAGTAATGTGTTTCATTTGATACACATGTTTATGGATCTGTTCTTGAATGGAAAGTAAATAAAATACAAAATCAAAAAGTCAAAAAATAAAATACAAAATGGCTTTCCTTCTGTCAGTTTTCTCAGATACATTTCAACATGCTTTTTTTTGGCCTTTATATGCTTAAATGGTTTCATTTATGCAATTTACAATATTAAAATCAAATTTACCTTACATATTCACATGTCTAAAAAGAAATAATGAAATAAAATGAGAATCACAGGTAACTTGTTCTCTTTTAATTTTTTTACTCCTGCACTATCACATACCCCTACCTTAATAAGGGCTTTTTCATGGTTGTATTTCTGTCTACACACATGCAGTCACACTCACAGAGAGTTGTAGGCAAGCAGACACAAGAACTCTAATCTGCTAGATTAGAAATACAGTTCTTAAAATTAAGCCCTAAACCTACCACCATGCAAATTTCTTTGCAGTCTTTAGGTATAGCTACAGCAATCCAAAGTTCCTGTTCTTCCTAATTCATGCTGACACCATTTTTGTCTTTGATCTCAGTGCAGATTAATTCTAGGTTGGTCCGGTCAGAATTATTATTTTTTAAATGCATATGATTTTCTCACTAATATTTTATATTTACTCCCCCACATGCATATTTTGCTCATGAAGTTTTTTTTTTTTTTTTAACTTGAGCCTTTTGCAGGTAAATGTTACAAATGCACAGAATAGTTTGCATTTAAGAAAAAGGAGAGAAAATAAACACCCCGCTGTTTTGTTCTTGTAAGCCACCTTAATAGATTTACTGAGAAGGACAAGGCAGTCCATCTTGAAGGCTATAAAGCTATTTCACTTTGACATCTGTTCTAAGGTAATGGTATCTATCATTAACAATGTCATTAGTGACCACTCTCAGTCCATTGTTCTCAGTGTCTCAGCTGGCTATAAAGATCTCATTTTAGACACTTAGCTCTGTGCATATGCCCTTTCGTGACATGGTTCTCCGGGAAAAAATGCTTTATGACTAGTCCTACTATAATAATTCATTTCCATTTAAAAATACACCATGTGGCATTTCAAATGAGGGAGAAGGATAAAAAATTACAAGTTTTCTGACCATTCATTGATATAATACTCAGTATCTTCTAATTAAGCTATACTGCTTGAGCATTAGATGTACAAAACAGGAAATGAAAGGGAATAGCTGAAAGCTGTTTTAAGTGAAGCTCTGTGTTTATCCTTTTGTGTTAACTGTTTTTAAAAATGCCTAAGGTTTATTGACTAAAAATGAAAATCTTGGGTTATGCACAGCCACCCCCGCAAATATGCATTATCAGATCTACACCTTCACCCAGATTTTGCAGATGTTACCTTATTACGAGTCTTACATTACTTAATAACCTACTTCTGCTGCATTATCTGTGTGAATATCTCTAAATAAGCCTTTACCATCATTAGCAAAGCTTCCTGTCCTCACAGAGATTTAAAGCAGGATCATGAAAGACAACACTGCTCAGTATTTCACCTCCACCTGGAAACTTTGAGGCTAACCTAACCAAATATTCTTTAATTAAACCTATCTATCTTGATTCTTAGCGCTGGGGTTTAGTTCTGGTCCCATCCCTTCTCTCCCTGACCCTGCAGAGGCAAATCCTGCCCTTCTCTGCTAGTCCCTGAAGGCAAAGGTATCTTGCCATGCAGGGGGTCTCAAGTCATTCTATCAGCAGCCCAAACTCCAGATGCCAGAGGAACTTCCACCTGTCTCCCGGCTGCTGCTGCTTTTGTGAGCATACCACCTCACCTTCCTGTTCATTTTATTAGCATAATGTTGGGAAATGGTTTCAAAACAGTTTGCAAGAAGTTATTTTTTTGTTTTTCCTCTCTCCTGATGAAAGGTGGAGAGCCAAAGGTGGTCAGCCAAATTTGAAAGAGAAGATGAGCGACATAGATGATGTGAGGTCACTACAAACAAATGAGGCATCAGCTGGAACACCTTACACTAAGAACTGCTGATAACATAGAGCCAAAATGAACATTTTGTATATTTATATTTTGACAGAGAAAATTTAGAAGGGCAGCAAAGGCTAATGAAAAAAATAAGCTGACTTGACATGCAAGTCAGCTTCTTTCCCATAGATTACTGGAAATTTTAGAGCATACTTAGTCAAAACAGGAAAAGGACTACATATCTTAAAACTAATAAAAAATGACAGCAAGTATGATGGTATTTGGATGTCAACATAGAATAATGTCCTTTATATTCTGAGCTCAAGGGATTTCCATAAAACATAAAAGCCATGAGGATGAACTCCAGGCTACATCAGTATGAGTTTCACTTGTAGGTTCAATGGCAGTGGATTTTAGCCTGACAATATGAATTTAAAATGGTGGAACTAGAAAATTACTGACACAAATCCATGCATTTATCCTGGTAGTTACTTGGCCTGTTAGACATTGGTAGACCAGTAAAGCTGTAATTTTGCTACGCCTCTACACCCATAAGTATGTCCATTCTGCTGTGGGCCTAAACTGGGGCTTAGTAAAGCTTAATGGGACCTCTGCTGTGGCTTCATGCACTTTGGACAAGGCCCGTTAAATAGGAAATCTGAGTCAGCAACAGAACTTGAACAAAGATCAAAGCACTGTTTTGGAGATAAAAATTCTGCTATGCACTGCCTGTGTGCAGTCAAAACAATTGGGCTGATCTTCTCAACATCTCTTCAATTTCTGATACTTGATTGTTGAAACCAGTTTGTGTGTGTATACCCAAAGAATCAGGTTTTTTGTTTTCTTGCATTAATGTTGCTGCCAATATTTGAAACAAATAATTGATATAAAAGGGAGCATTTCTGAAATTATTCATGAAAAATAATAGAAATCATCCAGTATTCTTTTTCCTAATTTTGTTACTCTTCCTTCCAAAATTTACTTCATTCTGTACCATCAGTTTGCTAATATCAGTTGTTCCTACTGCATCAGAGCACAATCTCGCAGATGGGACATAAAGGAAGTGAAGAGAGAAAATTCATTATCTGCTATGGTTTGCAGGTGCTCAGCTTAGAACCAGCACTGAGTTAATTTTGATGGATAAATGGGCCAGAGAGCACTGACCAGATGGCTATTCAGAGATTTTGGGTGCATCTTGCCGTATCTTTTCTTTACAGTAAGCACAGCAAGAACACAACAGGGGCTTTAAATTCTACGTCAGTGGTTTATGAGAACACAAATTACAGCACAGAAACAGAAAAAGTGGGGTGAGGTAAATCAAGACAAAAGCCCATGTTAAAAAAATTCATTGCCCTGATGTAGTTTACATGGTATGTCCTTGATACTCTGTTTTTCATTCAGCATCTCAGATTGACTTCCTGGGTTGCAACAAGTTCTGCAAAATCCCCTCTGGGTTATTCAGAGGGATTTTCTTTTTTCTGTCACCTCTGAGGCCAGCTAAATGCTGGTGCCTTGTTTTTCTCAGTGGTCTCCTTGCCACTTTTCACTGTCCTTTAGCTGCTCTCTGCTTTCCTGCTTACTCTTGCAAGTTTTCCAGGCACACAAAGTTGCACCTGGCACACAGGCAAACAAATGTACTCAACATCAGACAGTCCTAGGTGTTAACATGGCTCTTGGAATACGCAACTCTCCGCAAAGGCTCAACTCTTAGGATTTTGATAATGGAACTTATCATATGCTTCATGCAGCCGCAAAGGATTTGGAGAGGGAAAGTTGAAAAATTCCACTGAATTGGGCTGGAGCAGTTGTTCTTTGTCAGCTTGAACTCACACTAAAATAAAAAGAATAGCAAATTTGGAAAGACAGAAAGTATAGTTTGTGTTTCCAGATCCTCCTTGCAATCTCACTGCTGGGGGCAGACAGGCGCGGGAGAAGAATCCGCTCTGTGGTTTCAAGATGAGCACAGTCCCAGCAGCCCCTGTGGGCACACACAGCTGGTCCTGGCCTCATCCAGGCAGGATGTCCTTCTGGAGCAGCCACAAGAATAGGCTCTATAGCCAGCTTTCATCAGAACAATTAACAGAGTAAAATGTATTCTTTTCCACTTACCAAATCTGTAAACCCCTTATTTTTAAGAATTTCAGAAGAGAGGAGTAGGTGGAAAGTCCTGATCTTTTGCCTACCAATTAAACCTAATTTCTGACAGCTGATGGTTTATTAATTAGAAATGTAGGGCCTGCATACCTAAAGTACCACAAAGTAAGGATGTCATGTTAATATGTATGTGCATATGGCTGAGAAGCTCTGCACCCTCACACAGACACACCATCACATACATGTTAGCGTTTTTCTTGCTCTAGTTTTGATCCATTTGGGTGCAAGAAATAATCATAAAAGCTCAGGAAAGTTGTGTTTCAGCCGAATAGTTTCAAAGTTTGGATAGACTAGATAATATTGTTGACATGTTCAGTTGCTTATTCAAACTTTTTGTTGGCTATCCAAGTTTTTCCTCTGAACCAGGGCTGATTGCATACTTCAAAATGGTGTTTGCAAACATTCTTCAGCATTCTGAGCAGCTGCTCCATTCACTCATGTTTTTGTTGCTTTTTATTTACTATTCATGAACATCTGGACGATTAAGATTCTGTTTGCATAAATGGCTGAAGAATTGCTGTTCCTATATTAATACCTGTATAGCTCTCACGAAGAGTTAGGTGTTCACAGAAAAGCAAAAATTATAAGCGTTTGGTGTAGTGATAGGATTTTTGTCTGAATATTTTACTTGTCCAACTGGGAAGCAAAAATAAAAGCACATGGTGTGAGTGGCAAGTAATGAATATTTCATGGGTATCACATAGGTTAAAACTTATTAGCACAAGCTTTTCATCTAAGACTCGCTAAGAACAAATTAACCATTCTAAGAAGCAGCAGAAAAAGAGTTAAGTCTTGGGACTGTTCATTCATGAGAAATATATTTCAAATTTCTGCAATGATAAACTTTTGAGGTCTGCCTAGTGCTAGCTAACTGTGAACTTACTTTGGTGTCTTTGAAGTATTGATAACTTCCCTCTGGGATTTATTTGTGTCTGTTCCAGGGTTTATATCCTGATGGGTGCCAGATGACAGACTCCTCCGCATTTCGGTAGGTACTTTGAGAATAAGATATCTTTTACTACTTCCTTTTCTTTTCTCCCCGACTCATCATTTTCCACCCTGCCTCTAAGCAGCTGTCATATGTTCCTCCCAGCTTTGTAAGCAATAAGGATGAACGTGGGCGAGTTTACAAGATTTGCACACTCATAACTTTCAGGTCCCTCTACCTAATGTCTTCTGTTTTCCTAGGGTTTTAAAATTATTTTTCTGTACTTTTTCTTCAACTTTCCCTTACTGTAGCTTGAAAGTACACAAAACCTAGAGCTTCTAAATTGCTTTTTGAAACTGGGGACATTTAGACTGTTCTTAACCTATGGTGGACACTCCTGGTATAATTAGCCACGTCTTACCTATGGTTCATGAAAAAAGGTGAATAATGAAACTGCTTAAGAATAACATGCCCATAAATCTAAAGACTTAACCTCAGCTTTCTCCAGCTGAAGCAAATATCTATATCACTGACCTATAGTCAATGTCCTTTTTCTGATAATATTAACATTTTTAATACTAGTATTTAAAAAATAACTCCAAAAATCTTATCCAGAATACACAACTGAGGGAGAAAGAGACAGAGAAAGGAGTCTCAGCCATCTTCCTCTCATCCAATTTAATGCCTAGAACTGCAGTTCTAGTCCCCCCCTCCACCCCAAGATAGGCGATGTCCAGGCTGAGGTTGGAGTCCCTAAGCTGAATTTGTCAGACTCAGCACACTCATCCCAACAGACGGAAACACCCCAGTAAAGCACAATTCAGTGACAGGAGAGGCCAGGAGATTTATCATTTGGGGCCTGTGGCAGAATGCCTGGTCATACAAGCCACCAGTGTTTACACACAGTGCATGTAAATCCATGGAAAATAAGGGTTGTGGGGTCTCCATTAAGTTTTTCTCAACTTAAATATTTGATAAAGTTACTGCAAGAGTCATTTCTAGCACAGTGCTGTGCTGAGAGGTTTGTTGTGCTGCCCAGAGCCATGGTAACCAGGTACTTTCATGTACAATGAGAACTTGCATATGAAATTAAACATTCAAGCTCTCCTTGCATTACTGTGTGCAGATTTTTGGCATCAGACATTCCCATTACTCTGGGGAGGGTAATATTTTCAGAAGAGACCCTCAAGCATAGTTCTGATTGGGAATCAGAGTTAGAATAATATAAAATTTGGAACTAAATTTATTCCTCTATCTAAATGTACTGTTGATTCAACTCCTGTTTGTTCAGCAATATGCAGCTTAATTTGAAATAATTATTTTCTAACACTCTGAAAAATGTAATTGAGATAGAAGCATGAAGCATCCAAGTCTTGCAGATAATAATAACAATAATAACTAAAATACTAAAGAAATGCTTTGTACATGAATATTTTTATATCTTAATCTCTGTTTGGCAATCTGTAGGTTTTTGTATTTAGGAAACATTCAGATTCTCAAGATCTTTTGAAACATTTCCTCTGATGGCAAATTTTAACACATTTTATGCTAGGTTATACTTATAATATATCTAGTTATTGCATTTTAGAACCTATAGAGCCGTAATGAATATAGTTACAGCCGCTGCAGACAAATTGTATTCACAAATTCAGATAAGCTTAGATATAAATTGTCTACACTTATGATTTGGTTTTAGAAGAAAATGTAACTTAAAAGGAGGTAGTTTTTATACCACCACCAAAAAAAAAAAAAAAGGGACTGGTGGTAGATAAAAGCTTCCAGTGGTGCTTCACCTTGGCAATATTAACCAAAGACATCCTAATGTCATGGTTGCTCTATATATCTTTCTTTATGATTTATCACGTCACCTGTAATATTTGATGGATGCATTCCAATTAACGACCAGATGTGATGAAAACCACAAAAAATATACATTTTTAGATGCCACTGGTAAAACATTCACTTAGCATGACATTCTTCTATAGCTTTCTCATATTTTATTTGTAGCTCCTTGAACTTAAATATAGCAATTTCAAAATCATACTGAACTTTCCAAATGCTTCCAGGACGATATTTGGTCTTGTTATCCAATTAATATTAATTTGTTACTATGCAGTGTGAAATCAGCCAAAGAGAGGAAAACAACCAGTACTTTTATTTTCTGTTAATAAGCATTAGCTTTTTTCTAATTATTTTTTTTAAATGCTATTTTCTCTGTCATACTTTGGGAGACAAATGTTGACAGCTATTCTGGTGTCTACTCAAAGCTAGGTAAATTGTTAAACAACCCTGCTGCTAAACATGCACCATTAATATTTATGATGACAGTAAGTTCAGGAAGGAACTTCTCTTTGGAGAAATCAGAATACCCCTAAAACACTAGAATAGGCGAGATCAATAGACTTCATTGTTCAGCATATTATTCAGTATAACATTTAGTATATTGTTGTTGTGTGCATTGAGCTTGCTTACTGTACTGCTACCTCCAGTGCAAGTGTTCAGCGGGCAGTGTGGTGGGAAAATACAGGAATTCTGGAGCAGGAGGAGGTGCCAGAGCAGTCCCCGAGGAGCAGGCTCTGGGGAGGGAGCACAGGGAATGAGTGAAGAGGCTTTGAGCTGCCTGAGTGCTCCGACTCCCCGGAGCTGGAGTCTTACAGCACCGCCCTGCTGTGCCTGAAGCCCGTGGCCAATTCCTACTGCACTCAATAGGAGCAGGAAACTTCCCTTAATCTTTGTCCATCATGGGACAGCCATCGTTAAAGGGCTGCATTCCTGGGTCTGGTCTGATTTTATTCAGGCTGTGCTCAGGCAAGTGCCTATTAGAGCCATTAAGGTCAGATCTCTGTGGGTACCCCCAGCTCCTATCTAGTTTAATTTCTGAAGCAGTGGTAAAAAGGTGCTGCAGTTCTACGAAAGTGACTGATTTGCTCACTTGCACCTTTGCCCCATTTGCAATAAGGAAATTTTTAGTCTCACTATTCTAAAAAAGTGGTTTTTAGTCTCTAATTATATATGTTTTCTTATCTAACACAAAGAGCTAAGCATTGACAATAAAACAATAACCAGCCTTATTTTCAATCTGCTTTCAACATAACTGTAAAATTTTCTCTTAAGGCCGCTTCCTTGATAATTAGTTTCTGACAATTCATAGTTGTTTGTGTTCACACAAAGGAGGCACAGATGTATAGATAGCAGAGATGGGGGAAGAAATGCTGAGTTTATCTAATCCATTTCTTGAATGTAATTTTCAAGATAATATTTTTATTAGAAATATGCAGATAAGAGATACAAATGCCCATTTTCCATTAAGGCTTTTGCAGTATTTTTCCATGAGCTAATCACTCACTGCCAAAATTTTTTCCTCAGTATAAATGTAAATTAATCTTTTCTTGATTACATTCTATCATCTCCCACTTTTCAGACAGGTATATCCCTAAAAAACTATATTTTCTTTCTGATATTTAAATGTTGCTTTTCAAATATTATAAAAATTTGCTTCAGTGAAAATGAAATGTACTGAAAAAACATACTAATTCTACACATATTTTTTGGAGAAAAACTGTCAAGATCTGCATCAGTCTCTTTCCAGGTAATATTGCCTTGCAAAATCAGAAGTGGTTTTGTTGTTTGCTGTTGCCTACAGGCTTATTAGAGCTGACAACGCACATATGAGTGACCTGGTGATTCCCTTCACTTCTTCTATTAGGTGAAGAAAAGGCGAGGAAACAGTGTTGAATACAGTACACGTGAATAATGATGCTGGGAAAATGTGGTATTTTACTTGAATGTCAAGTGTTGTATCCTCAAGCATGTTCATATTTTTTAACGAATTAAGAGTGCATTCTTTAGAGGAAAGATAAATGTAGATCATAAATTGGACAAAGGAAGAGGAATGTAAAGTTTGCAAATAATTACTCAAATGTGAAATTAAAAAATTATCTTTTCATGGGGACTTTGTTATATAAATTTCAGCATAAACCCAGCATTCCTTTCTACCCTGCAACAAATGCTTTTCCTTAATAAAACTTGACTTTGGCAAGGATCAGTTGACTAATTTGTTCTCCAGCATCCCTGGCTTGAAATCAGAAGAAGACTAATGATGCAGTCAGTAGATACTTCTCAGTTTGTACAGGTTTACCCAAGGCATTGGACATCTGTTTATGAGAGATCACGCTGAGAAAATGCCTACATAGTGTCATCTTTCATCTTAACAAGTAGTGGAAATAACAATTAACATCCTTGATTTATGGATTTTTTTCTCAGATTTTTGTGTAGTCTGTCAGCTATTATTTTCTTTATTAGCCAGAAAGGATACTGTTCACTGTTAATTATCTTTGCTCTTGTGCTTTGAATTTGTACCTTATTCTGACTTGTATGACAGTGTTGTGGTACAGCTAACAAGAAGCAGTGCTCAGTGGAAAACTAAAACGTTCTCATACACAGCTGCTAAAAAAGGACTTGGACAAAAATCTGCAAAATTTTTTGGTCTAAATTGTTTTCTGAAATTGGCTTACAGTTTCCTTAGGTCAAAGATTTTGTGGCTTTTGGTTTGTATATTTGGCATTTCTTTGACAAATGCAGTTGGCAGAGAACTGAGAAAACAAAACACTGGAAAACCATATGGCTGTTGTGAACTTTATCTTTGTTGATGTAAAAGTAGCTCAATAGGAAATGAGAACTTGCATTTTGCTTTCCTTTCAGTTCCTGGGAGTTTCTAAACCACTCATCGATTGTCTGTAAATATAACAATGACCCTGTCAGTACTCATCATTATTCTGATAATGACAAATAGTTTTGTATGTATTTATGAGGTATTTTGGGTGGGCACGCGTGTTTCAGCCCATCAATGGCTATTGCAGGCTTTCTTCTTGCAAAAAAAAGAAGAATGTTCCTAAGTGTGGTCTAAATGTCTAAATTTTTGCCTCCTGCTTTCCTTAATACAGATATTTTATATTTCCCACAAGAAAGCAGAGTTTGGGCCCTTTTGGCAGGTACGTAGCATACTCTGCACATGGTTCCATTGTTTCATGCTTTCAAAATGCATGATTTCAGAATATTTAACTCACAGTCCATCTGAGCTTCTCCTTGGTTTTCTGTTGCTAGATACTAAACCAGGCGTTAATTGCAGTCTGGTAGATTAAAAAATAATTATACTTTGTTACACAGTAAGATTATTTCACTGCAAGTAACAGGATCTGACAGAATATTTGAAAACATTTTACAGACAATCATGAGGAGAAAGAACAAAATGATGGACTTTATATTTGCATAGATAAATGTACATTTACAGCTGAAAAGAAATATAGAGCACATGAGTACAGAAAATACAGACTAAGTGAAGGGCTTAATTCTGTGAGTGAACATGAGAACATAACAACAGCCTGCAGCCTGTAACTGCTTTAGCCCCTACTTTTGTATCTTTTACGTGAATATTTCAGCAACTGTGTCAACATCTTAGCTTTCCTTCCCTCCTGAAAAAACATTAACCAAACTGTTCTGAATATGTTAAAACCAAGGATGATGGATTGCAAGTCATACAAAACACAGCACAGCTCAACTGCCTCATTTTTCATGAGTTTATTTTTTATTCTCATTGCACAGTTTACCTGTTTTCCCTACAGAACTGCACTGCACCACTATTCTTGGGTCTTAGAGACACATACCATTAAATAAGTTTTATTTTTTTAAAAAATTGCATTTCAAACCAATAGCTTTCACCATGAATAACACTGTCTGTGCTTGTTTCTCAACAAAAAAATGTTGTTTATTTTTTTAAGTCTAAGAGACTAGATTTCTAAATACAGGCTTCAACAGCAAAATTACTGCATATGACTCACTTAATGTACACAGATTTTACCAATGATCCTATACTCATATATATATATTTGCAGAAGCAACAGATGATATATGCCAAAATAAATAAAACAGGGGAAACATTAAAGGTATAGACGAAAAATAATGCATTAATATTTCAGCACAATAGCATAAAATAGTAAGGAAAAAATACACTAATTCAATGAATTTGTTTGTTTTGTAACTGCATTCCTAGACAGTTAAGCCATGCAACGACAGGTATGGTGAGAGGATTGTTTGTCAGCTGAAGAGAAAAGGGGACCTTATCTCTGAGAAACCAGATGGTACAAAAATTTCACCAGTGTCACAAGAAACTTGCAGATTTAAATAGTAGATAATCTAAAACAGTAAACTATCTCCAAAATATTTGTTTAGTGCGCCTTTCAAGGATAAACATTGCACACATATCAGTGAAAGGAACACAAGACCTTGTTCCAGCAACCATGACTTTGAAGGTCACCGAAAACTACTCAGACAAGGTACCTGTAGCTCAGAATCATGAAGCGCCTGAAGGGAATGAATTATTCCATATTTTAATTTCTTTTTAAATTCTGGGTTTTTTTTTTCATCAATTATTTTAATTTCCTAGGAAACAGAACAATATCTGATTGCAAATAATTTCTTCTTAAATTCTCTTTTGTTTCACGGTCTTTTAATTTCTTAGACAATAAATCAAGATCTGATTACAAATCATGTTATCAGCTAACATAAATTCTTAACCATGACTATGTAGATTGTGCGAGCCACACAAACCCACTACACCAGAAAACAGCAATAATCTCCATGTACACAGGTGAAACAGAAGTCAATGCGACAGCTCCCACAAGGAATTGCTCAAACTCCTGGAATTACTAAGGTTTTTAAAGAGAAGAACAGTCTTCAGTGGCTAAAACTCTCTCTGTGCCTGTTTCTAAAGAGAGGACCAGCTTTCAAAGGCTAAAAATCTCTGTGCCTGAGGTGTTCATGTGTGGAGCCAAACAGTCAAAGCCTCAGTCCCACATGTAATTGCCAGCATATATTTTTCCTCCTGTACTGCATGCAGGCCTGAGTGTACCATGATCTGACTCCTCTGCAGCAGTACCACCAGAAATCTTTGGGCTTGCAGAGCTAAAAGGCTCTTTTGGTGTCAGGAACAGACAGAGACTGAATAACTAAATTTTCTGGTTTGTCCATGCTATCTATCTCTCGCAAATGTATGCAAACCTGTAAAGACTTTTGTCTTCTCATTGAACCCCACATTTTTCTTTTTCTTTTATTGTCTTTTTAAATTCACTAACCTTTTCCTCACAGTATAGCTCATATTCAGACATAGGAATATATATAGTTTTATTTTAAAAATTTTGCTATTTACAGAAGCTGTTAAAATGATTTTTTCAATGCCCTGTTCAATTGATGAGATCCCTCAGACTCCCAAATTTTGGCTGTAGAGGAATGTCACAGCCCAAGGAGTTCATGTTTCCTTTCTTCTCTCATATCTCCTCAGACACAAGGATTGCATTTTCAGACATGACCACCACGTGTATAATAAATTCTCGTTTCCTTTCCTACAGCCTCAGAGATTTTTTTTATAGTCTGTTTCACATTTCTTCTCTTTGGCCAGTCTCTGGTAATCTCTAAAAGCATCTGCTGGTGCTTAGAGTTTAATCTTCGATCTTGCTTTACTTCCACTCCTATTTTTGTGCTCTCTCTCAGTTAGCACGCTGTTGCTACAACTTAATCTCCCATTACAGCCCCTTTCAGATTGGCATTATGCTGTAAGTCATGGAAGGCTCCCTGGCACTTAAGCTAGGACATGATTGCAATTGAGTTAAACTTGCTGAAGCTCAGTTAATAGCAAACACAGCACCAGAGATGCTGCCTCTGAGCCTGTCAGACCACATACAAGATCTTACAGGAAGAAGTCACACAAATAACTGTATTTACCTTGTCATGAGGCACTCCCAGGAAAGGGCATTTGGGG
Organism: Eulacestoma nigropectus; assembly: GCA_013397775.1. NCBI lineage: Eukaryota > Metazoa > Chordata > Aves > Passeriformes > Eulacestoma > Eulacestoma nigropectus. The sequence continues at coordinate 568,503 of VZTE01001006.1, read as the reverse complement.
TGGATCAATGACAGGATAGAGGTTTAGATCTTGTTTGCTGCAGCGCTGGCTTTGACTTCCCTGGACCCCGGTGACCCCTGCAGGAGAGAAGTAATTGATGACAGCCTGTTACCAAGAGCAGGTTATAATACTCTTGTTGTCCAGCTACGCAGGAAGCCTAATTTTCTCCTATGTCTAGAAACCAGCTCACCTCAAACACCTGGGTTCACAGATCAGTGTCGCACATGGGCTTTTTGGACACAATGTCGTTCAATGCTCCTAGCATGTCAATATCAAGGATAAAGGGTGTTATTACTATTATTATTATTACTACAGTATTGACTGTACAGTTTTGGCAGTGCAGGAAGATTATCTCAATAGTCCCCTTTCTTTAGTTTATTTCTAAGCAATTTTCCAATAATGTTGTAACCCTAAGCCAGTTATAAGTTTAGGATATGAAAAATGAATTAGCTTTTTTCCTAATATTATGCATGACTGATATCCAGTAACACTTGTACATTAGCCAGATGTATAATGATTTAGTTGGGCATTTTTTCTCTCATTTCTTTTTAGGGATGTCAATATATATAGTCATTTCTACTTTTAAAAATCTGTTCTATAATTTTGCCCTTTCTTTTCCATTTTTCTTTTATGTAGTCCATGAAATGTTTCCCTCTTCTTGAAGCTCCTCCTCAATTATTTTTATTGTTTGGATCACTCTTATAATGTTGTCACATTTCTAGAACTGATTGAAGTAAAAGTTGCAAAGAACTTCTTTTGAAAAGAAGTTTTTGTTTCTACGTTTGTTTGTTTGCGGATAAACTGGCCAAAATCCTTGGAATGCATTCATTACTTTGAAATGTTTGGAAAAGAGATCAGCTCAATGTATTTTTGGTTACAAGCTGCCTGTATTTCTTAAGACTTTACCAAAGGAAGAGATCATTGCTGAGAGAGAGCTTTATAGAACATAAGAGGGAAGCTAGGGATTGACTTTGCTGGGTTTGGACACTGAGAGACGCCGGCTTCAGCTCTCTAAGGTGTCTGTAAGTACCTGCAAAGCAAATGCCTTCCGTGGTGTGTCAGGATGGGCAGCACATAACCAGTTAGCAGTGGCTGCCCTGCACTGCCTCCTTCATTTGCCAACGTGCTTCTCTAAACTGTGAAGAACATTTTGGACAGTCCTATGTAAATGTGCATGTGGACAACAAAAACAGCTTCAAGAACGGCAGATCTCCAATAGCTAATAGTAAAAGAACTGAATATGCACCAGCAGACAAAAGGATTCCATTCACAAATCTATTATAGCCCCAAAAATGTGTTTTTTTTACTTGAGATCAACATATATATTTATACTAAAATATATATTTTATATTAGCACTTTACTTAAGGCCTATTGTCCTTTCTGTTTGTCTCAATTTCTCATTGGAATTAGAAAACACTCTTTATCCTTTGGTAATAGGGTGTTTAGATCCCCTAAACAGCAACTGTGAATTTTTTACTCACACAGAAGCAGGCAAGGGAGGTCTAATAGAAAATATATTAAATAATACACTATCCAATAAATTAATACAACAGGATCACATGGCATTGCATCTCTGTGCATGCAAATTTAAATGCTGGAAAGTTCAAGACGCAAACCTAAATCAAATCCTGTCTTGAAATGGAGTGTGAGTTGGCTCTCTATTACACGTATTTGTAAGACAGATATTTTTCCCCTCATAGGATCGTGATCTATTGCGGGTGTGTGGGGGGAAGAGTCCATAGAGAAAGAGAGGCTTTACATTGAGTAACAGTGTTTTACAGAACTAAACTACATAAACTCCAATTGCACGTGTAATCCTTTCTAAACATTTACAGATGCTGTCTGGGAAAAATTAGCCTGAACGTGGCATTTAGACAAGTAGCACTTGTTTAATTTATTTGTACACGTGATCACTCCTTGCTGTACCCCCTTTGACAAACCAGGCCATCCTTGTGCATTTCAAGCACACATGTAACCAAAGGGGACTGAGCAAAATATCCTTCACTGATGCCTCCACCCAATTTCCCTGAAAGCTGACAGAAATACTGGGCTTAGTTCTGGTATCATCTGAACCTTGACACCAGGTCCAGCAGAGGTTTCTCCCAGGTTGCTGCACTCAGCACTTTCCATTCATGTGCCCATGGAGCTGAGAAAGGCTGAGCGGAACCAGTCCATCGAAACACAGCCAGGTGCATAAGCTCTTTCTCTCTCTCCCTCTTCCCCAAAAAGCCCTCAGAGAAGGATGAATGACAATTAGAACTAGCTGAATGTGCTGACTAAAAACTTCAGGGACTTATAGGGAATCCTGCCTTTGTTATTAATGGCAGTGTCAGGAAATCAATGAAGATTGCATGTTTCACTCGATAATATCCTGGACTACACTCCTCACTGGCAGTTTCACGTGTTGCTCAATACAACCGGCCTCTACTTGGGTACCATGCCAGCAAAAAACAGCAAAACCCTTCAACACTACAAAAGAACATATTAACAGACGCATCATGTTCTGCTGTAGACTAGAGGGGTTGGAAAAGCAGCATTCTCCTTTATGGGACCCCTGGCCAGCTCCCACATACACACATCAGCATGACCCAGAAAGCAATCCAAGACTTTTTTTTCTCCTTCTTTTTTTTTTTTTTTTTTAAAAATGGATGGATTAGCCACCAATATATCAGAGGAAGACAATCTGCCTTTCTCGTTTTCTTCCCACATGCACTTGTTACTTTAGATTTAAAAAGGAAACGAGCAATAACAAGATGTTTATCTACTGGCTTTATATAATTAATTCAGGGAAATTCCCTGACAATGTAATTGCTATAATGAGAAATTACAGAATAGGCTTACATGTTGACACTGCTTCTTGAATTCACCAGTTTGTGATACTCTTGCCCACCAATATACAGAAGGTTTGACAGAAATGGCTGGCCTATTAACTCACCCTTGGAGTGAAGTGTCTTACACTTCCCATCCCGTTTGTCAAGAGGCATTTGCAAGTCTTACAATGTGTTTAATGAATTCTCTAGTGCTTGCACATTCAATTTCCATCCTTTCTTTTTAATCTTTAGTGATTCTAGCAGCAATGTCCTGGGAACCATTTTGGTAAAAAACTCTAATAAGGAAAAAAGCAGGGTGACATTTAATTAACAAAATTAATTAGTGCTAAATAGTGAAAGAGCATTCTCTAGCCATTTATGAGGCAACAGCTGAGAATGGAGGAATGCTGGGGATGACAGCTGGAAATTGCACTCAATTAAAAATTAAAGCACATTCTGAGACTATGAGGAAAAAAAAATAATTTCCACACTCAAATTTTTCATGATCTAAATCTTCTGTGATCCTGATATCATAATGGAGATTTTCAACTTTTTGAGGTGCCACCTTGACAATTTTCCACTGCAGATATGATAGCCTATATAGGGAATTTAAGGTTGCTAATAATAACCTTGCTTTTCTTTTGAGGCCCTGTAGAAAGTATCTGCAGGGCCTCCCCTCCACCAAGTATTTTGTGGAACGGAGCTTGATATTCTCATCATGTAATTGAATATGAGGTTCAATGAAAGTAAGAGCCAAAAAGAATCGGTTACATCCTCCATTCCCACTAATCTGATATTGTATAGTTCTTGACCACTTTAGTTTTATGAACCAATGAAAAAGATGTTCTTAAATTGCAAAAAAAGCAGCAAATGTGTTTTATGGTAGAGATTTTTTTTTATTATTTTTAACTCACTACTGTTTATTGCTCTAAACTCTCTGTGACATAAAATCAGGGGATAAATTCTGCTATTTAATCTTAGCTTATTTTTTTTATTTTTTTTTAGTTCTAATGTTTAGTACTAAACAATCTAAAGCCAACATATTGTAAATTAAGATAAAACTGCATTCAAACATTATTTTGCCTGTAGGAAGTGGTGATAAATGATCCTAACATATATACCGGGCTCTTTAAAGACAAAGGGCTACCAAGCTGTAGATGGAGTCTCTGCTCATTCCAAATTGTCTGTTCATGTTTCTAGAAACCAGGCAAGGCAGGTTACCCAGCTGTCCTTGAGCATTCACACAGGCTTATCTCTTTCAAGACAGACTCTCATTTTCTCTAAAAGATTTTCTCTTTCACAGGAAGGAATGTCCTACCTGGCTGCATCTTTATCCCTTCCTGAAAAAGAGGTCTCTGAGCCATTGTCCTTGAAAGATAAAGCTGCACACAGCCTGGGCAGTCAGTTTGTTCCTAAGGACTGACATATTCTCAGTGTGCCCTATTAATGATTCCATAACTCAAACCCCAGTTTTGGTCAGTTTGCTTTGCCCGTTTCTGTTCAGGAGAGTCCACGTCAACATGGAGCTCCTTCTGCTTAAAACACACCTGGATCCAAAATTGCTGTGCAAGTTCTTGAGCTTTGGCTTTTTTCTTTCTATAATCAAGATGAATATTTTTTTTGTAAATCCATAATCCAATTATTTTGAATTTTTTTTTGAAGCTCTGTTCTACAGAAGGTCTTTTTTTAAAATATTGATTTTAGTTGAAGCCTGAATGAATTTATGAAGATATTCTCTAAAAAGAGTGCACTCAGTATAATGTCTAAACAAAACTCCAGTGTATTAGTAGTTGGCAAAACTATTTACAGAAGGATTACTGGATTTATAAAACAAGGGAAAAAACCACAGAGATTGGGACTTAGGGATTTTAGATAGCCACGTGAAATATGCATGCATTATTCCCAAGTGTGAGCTCTCACATGTTGATGATGGGCTTTCCACGAGACACATACAGAATAAGGGATGGGGTACACTTAAGTAAATGGAGAGTAACATTCTAAAAGGAGTAGTTTATGATCCAGATGCCATGGAAAAATCATTGTCTAGACTAAAAGAAAAGTAATCCGAAGACTCTGAGCCAAATAGTTTAAATCACATCACACTTGATCCCTTAAAATTTATTCCCTTTTTTTTTATTCTTCTTTAATGCAGGATTTAGAAATACGTACAGGACTTATATTTATTTATGATTAAAATGTTGTACCTGACCTTGCACAAAGTTATAAACCTGCAAAATTACATACTTTTAGTGCAGTTGAATAGTTTTACTGTTTGCAGGACAGGCTCTACAGGAACATTTAGATACTTATGTAGAGAGGTTACTGTAACTTTTTTTGTCTTCAGTGGGAAGTATTCCAAACTGAAAATATTGGTACAGCTAAAATATTTTCAAAGTCAATAAAATTATATTGTACAAGTACATATGTTTTATGTCTATACTGTTTCACAGCTCTGAGTTGTTCAAATCCTCTAAGGAGACATAAAGTCAAAATCAAATAATTACTGAAGTCAGTGGGGGCCTTTACACTGCCCTCAGGATTGGACACAAAATTCAGAACTCAGGAACAGTTCTTTTGATTTGTCTACAGATCAATAGCCTTTACTAATGTTAATAGTACACTACTTGGATTCCTTCACAGATACTCTCACTTTTCAAATGTCTTCTGTTCTGATACTGAGAAATGACACAAAAGCATTTTTGCAGCACAAAGAAAATAACATAAGTAGATGTTAGTTCGGTTATCTACTGAACACTGAATCCCAGAGTTGTTGCACATTCTCCTGAGAGCATTTCTTCAAAAAACAGAAGGGAACTTTTCTTAATAAATGCCCATTTATTATTAAGTGCACACTGGAAGATTCATTAATGAATATCTGAGAAATGTTAATAATGTATCTTCCGTACCTCTTTTATCTGGAAAGAGATGTTTCCTAATTAGCTACATGAGCCACCATATATTCTCCAAAGTGCTATCAAATAATTTAGGATTTACTTTTCAAAGACGTAACAGTACTGTTTGTAGGAAAAAAAAATGAAACAGCCAAACAAAAAACCCAAAAAACCAAAAGACCAAGACCTGTGTTAAGGATGTTCTCATGAATGCCTTGAGCACTGGGCTAAAGGATGGATCACCATCCGGGGATCGTTTATGACTGCAACTCATCAGCCCATTTCTTATGGGCACCTGAAAACCCACATGGAGTGGAACAATCCCACTGGGAATGCAGCAATAGAGTAGTAAAAGAATATTCTTTGAGTTGTAGACCTTGATTCTACATGTTTAAGGCTGATGAGGAAGACTGCTATCAAACAGTATATGAACATGTTTAGTTTGTGAACATTCCTAGGAATGATATTACACCTGAACAACGGGTACAAAGATTAAGCGCTTGTGTTTAAATTTAAAAGTAGCAATCAATCTTCCATACAATAACTATTCTCATAAAAACAATAGAAAAAGATAAATCATATCCCAGACTTAGATCAAATATCTAAATTCATACAAATCTAAATGAAAATGTAGCTTGGCTGAAAAATACTGAAATTTAAAGTTACAACAATCATGTATGCAACCGTCAGTCTTTGTCTGTGAGATAGTAAACCACTGTCGTGGCAACTGTTGATTAAAAGAGATGAATAATTCAGTTTGGCTTCTCCACCAGAGATGTGAGATGGAGAAATGTGATATAAAATAAGGTCTTATGCTTACTTGCTTTTTTTCAAACATAAGAAACAGAAAATTTTGTGTGATATCCTCTGTAAGATCCTGACATGTATTTAGTCTGACACTTCATGATAATAATGAATTGGTGTCTATCGGTGAAAAGAAAATTGCAATGAGACTTACACCCTAATGTGCCTTTTCTTCTTCTCCACAGTAACCAAAGTGCTCTAAAGTCTGTCTCCAGCAGACTGCTTTTTTAATGAATCCTAAGCCATCTCTAATTCACAGTTATTAGAGCTGGACGTATTAACCTGATTCTTCTGAATTACCAATCAGTAAGTGACTGAATACCCATTTAGCAACTGTCTCTCGGCACCCATCAAAGGGTTCAAAGTCACTTTGATGGTGTCATCTCTGCAGCCTGCACCTTTATCAGACAGGTTTGCAGTGGGCACAGTCTGCCACCAAAATGTATTAACCCTACTTTCTTAACCAGTTAATTACACTGGCTTAAGGCTACCTCTTGATTCTTTTGTCAAAGCTAAATTTAGCAAAATTTGGGATGTGAATATACTTTATTTTTGTTCTGTTTATCTGACTAACTCTGACTGCTCCCTTAGAGACTCATCTGAGAAGCTTTCCATCCTTCTCTGCCTTTGATCAAAGGCTGTCAGAATTTGCTTCATTTACATTTCAGACCCCCTGATTAAACCATGTCCTTTGGGTTACGAAGTATTGTTGGATGACAGAACAGAAAGACAAACTGTTCTAACTTCCTCATTGCATTGTCTTACTTCAAGATTTTTATCACCCTGTTATTATGCCTCTCCTGTATCTGCATGCCTGTCTGGCAAAGGAGCTTTCTTTCTGCAGAAGTACTGATAATCTCTGGGTTTTGGGACAATAAATGACTCTCAGTCCTATGGATATCATTACTGTTAAGAATATTAGTGTAAAGATAACCTCCTGACTGCTGGGAGCATAATACTTTTCCCAATGTTCTTTTTGCACAGTATCCTATGAGCAGCACACACCACCAATGACAGGTTTAATTAAGAAGGGATCAGCTCTTTGCAATTGATAGCTACAAAGCCATTCAGTCCAAATAAAATCAGCAACAAAAAGACTTTAGTTGGTCCTATAATATGTTCTTTGTTTCATGCTGTTAACAATGAGCAAGGTTCATGACATGACATTTCATCAACTAAATCTGTGTCCCTTGATAACCTCTTAAAATCCTGGGCTTTCAACAGAATTCCCTTTCCCTGAGAAGGATTCAGTTAAGCTCTTATTAAACTCATATGGTGTCACAGACCACTGACAGAATAAACCTCCAAAGCCTAATTTGGCTTTGTTCTTTCCCTTCCTCTGTCTTCCGGAGCAAGTGTCTTCCACTAAGAGCCTTATGCTTTTGCTGGCTTTGACAACCAATATCTTGGTACAAGATAAGCACAAAGGTGGGAAAAATACATAAGTGCGGTCTCTTCTACAGCACTGAGCACACCAATTGGACACTCAAGTGCTTGGCTGCTGTCTAATGGAATTGCTAAAAAAAAACAGACGTGAGATTTTGCTGCCATTACCTCTGGTGCCACGCACTGTAACTTGGCTTGTAAGACTGACTTTTTCAGAGGTCATTTAGGCATTTGATTCCATTCCTTCTGCCTCTGCATGAAGTTCAAGGTTATTGTAGCCAGAAAACTGCCCTGCTTCTCTTTTGCCTATTGTGAAAATCTGCTCGCGCATAAATATTTACTACAAGGAATGAGACTCAGATCTCTCACTACTATGTTCCTCATGTTTCTGGCTTTTTTTTTTTTTTTTTTTGTGAATGTTTTTCCCTCAAGATTTTTTTT